>JAVTVY010050746.1:0-25062 GCA_036873755.1 Hanleya hanleyi | reverse complement strand
ATCTCTCTTCATTCACTTGGGTAGGCAAAAATGTATTTTTCATATCTTCCTACAGCTTGTGGTGGAATATTGGGCGGAACTTCGGCTGCCATAGTGGTAGTTTGCTGTGCTTCTTTGGTAGCATGTTTGTTTTGGAAGAGACGTCATGAAAAACGAAGACCTCCTCGTACACGCACAAAATCGGTGAGTACCAGTCAGATATGACATTCGTCGCAGGAAACAATTAATTATTATCACGTTAACGCTTCACAGTTGTATATGTAGCGATTTAATAACTTCATGACACCCGGAACAGGGTGTTTGGAGTCGAGAGTCGAGAGTATATCCCTGCATATTGAAAATATGAAGAGAGTGAAGGCAGGAAACAGCGCTGAGAGCGGGTGACCAGATCTTAGTGATTACTTACCAATGTTGTACCAAACTTGGTAAGTCTCTCGGAGATACCCATAAAAGTGATCAAGCGAAAGGGCTTTGTTCCCGCATGTTGTTTTATGTGTTAACATGTATGTGTTTTATGTGACAGCGAATAACACAGCGAATTCTCTACCGCGGAGGTTGAAATCTTCATTAGAGCGACCTTGGTGACCTTCCACATCGAAGATGTTTTTTTCCGTGAAAATAAGCATGGTAGCCTATTTATTGATAGAAAAGAAGTATGACAGGCTTCCTAATTTTTAATATGGTTTGGATTTATGTGAAAAACCGGGACAAAAACGGTATAATTTAGCGAAACCGGCGGGGGAAACTCATTGGAAATCTGACCGGAGTTTGCAAAGTCGTTTGAGGTCGAGCCTCGTTATGATTTTCGGTTCAATGCGTAGCCTACTGCCAACGATCGATACAAGAGTCCGTTTCATTGGGCGGAATATTATACGTGCTAAATGGACGTGCCAATCTAGCCCCAGAACTCACTTTAGCTGCGAAAACTGACCTCTGGCCTAGTGGATTTCTGGGAGCGAAAACAGAAACATCGCACCTGTTTGTTTACTTTCTTATTTATTCTACTTTTTATGTGTTTTGTACTCTGTCCCAAATGGGATGCTCAGTACAATAAAGAATCTTATTTTATCATGCGCACAATTAATTTTCGGCGGAAACAATCTCGCATTCGTCTACTTCCGTATTGACGAAAATTAGCCCAGTTGCTGAGTTCTGATAGATTGCTATTATTCAACTAAACATAGAAATAGTTTTGTATAATTTGAATGAATTATGTTCGTTTGGTTAAAATTAACTGAATTTCACAATAAAATGCGCCCGAATCTCTTGATTATCAAAGGCACTATTTCGTAGCCGGCTCACTACGTGATCGTCATACGCTCCCCACCAGTGGGGAGTTGTGCGTTCTATGTGAGAGGCTCGTTCCGCCAATACGGAAATAGCCGAACGTGAGATTGTGGACGTGCTTGTTTTACAGTCAATCAGATACTCAGATTCATTACAAAAACATAGTCCACTCTCGATTTTGTAGTGTGAACAAAAACAAGGTTAAAGATACGACTGGTTGTATCGTCAAATGTAGGCATTTCGCTTCGTTGTTAATATGTTTCAACTAACCGATTCACGGTGCGACTGCACCATAAGCGGGTTTGACCACTGCGCACTAATTATGCTAATAGAGTGTTTTCCAATGATCACTTTGCATTACCTAACGATACACCAAACACTTTGAGTTTTGGAGTAAATGGACCGACTGACCACTAACAAAAATTACAAACTGGAAGCCATCCGAGGTCAATCAGGGTCACGCTAGAATAGTGCGGGTGACAAATTGGCAAGCATTCAAAAAGTTGTACGGTAACAATGTATCGAAAGGGCATTCGACCTGTTCCAGAGACAGAGACACATTTCTCCGGCCTACGTGAAAGTATTTAAGCCTAAATTTTGTATACACACCAAGGTGTACCGATGATGGCACAAATTAGGTACACCACCGAGGGACTGCACACTAAGATGTCACGAGGATGGCACAAATTCTGTGCACCGCGGTGTGACTTCACACCAAAGTGTCACGGTATGGCAAGTCGATGTGCTTTCACAGGGGCGAGTAGGTCGTCTCCCCTGTGGTACTGCCATACGGTGTGGTGGGATATATTGATGCTTAAGGAATACTTCCAGTACCGTATTTCCGTTAGCGAGTTATCACTTTCCGAGCTTCACCAGGTAATAAACCAGGGCTTTTAAGAAAGAATAATACATTTCGTCCTGAGGTTATTTCAAACCCAGGGAGTGAGGCATTATCAAATTAAAGCCTCTGTAATGATGTGACACCTCTATGTTTGGGGCGTCAATAGATAGAGTTTTTTCCCTGAGAAAGGAGCTATCCAGTTATTTATATAAATGTAAACAATGTAACAATGAAATGGATTATTGTTATTAAATTCCATACGGCGCAGATATACTCTCAATCTAGGTCAACTAAGATGGTACATCAGGAAAATACCATCTGAAGGTAAGGCAATGAAGAATTCGTGCTAACTATTTGCCTTTATTCGACAAGATCACATAATAAGCCAATTACGAACCATTCTGCCTTTTCAATTTGACCTTGATTGGCGTTTAGTTCATGGATATGAACAACTTCCCACGGGTCGGTATTTTTATATTTTATACCGCCTAACAAAACCAGAGTTTCGGCGGGAGTAAACTCTTTGACATTTAAGTTTACCGCGCACTATGGCTGGACATGATGCTTTATTTGTATATTGTTTTTTCATACACTTTACTATATTGTTCCACGTGCGTCATTTTTCATCCAACTACCCACCTGATTGTCTAACAAATGTAATTTGTAGGTGTAATAGCCCTGGTGTAAGATATAATATTACGAGATATTACATGTATATCTGAGTTTACTGAGATTGATATTCTCTATATAGTACGAATGTTTCTTTTTCGGTTCATGTTTGGGGATTTACAGATGTATTATACACCGCTGACATCTTTTCACATCGAAAGACGCAGGCGGAGTTAGAGCAAGAGGTTGCATTACTGGCCTCGTTTTTATCTTCCGCAGAAGGATTACCAATCGGCTGTTGCATACATTACTGGCCGTCTTTGTATCTTCTATAGACACAGATGGAGTACCAATGAAAGGCTCCATACATTACTAGTCTTGTTTTTTTTTAGCTTCTACAGACACAGCCAGGGTACCAATTTTAGAAAGCGTACATGAGTAATCGTGTTTTTATTTTCTATATACGCAGCCAGAGTACCAATTAGAGGTTGTATACAGTACTTGTCTCGCTTTGACCTTCTATAGATACAGCCAGAGTACCAATTAGAGGATTTATACAGTACTTGTCTCGCTTTGACCTTCTATAGACACAGCCAGAGTACCAATTAGAGGTTGCATACAGTACTTGTCTCGTTTATCTTCTATAGACACAGCCAGAGTACCAATTAGAGATAGCGTACCTGACCAATCGTGTTTTTAATTTCTATAGACGCAGCCAGAGTACCAATTAGAGGTTGCATACAGTACTTGTCTCGTTTATTTTCTATAGGCACAGCCAGAGTACAAATTAGAGGTTGTATACAGTACTTGTCTCGTTTTTATCTTCTATAGGCGCAACTGGAGTACCAATTAGAGGTTGTATACAGTACTGTATTTTTCATCTTCCATAGACACAAACGAAGTACCAGTTAAAGGTTAAATGTATTTCTGATCTTCGTTTTATACCTATTGAGATTGCCAACCTTATTGGCTTTGTTTTTATCTTCCACAGACCAGCCGGGACACCAGTCAGTGGCTACATACATTACTGGCTTTGTTTTTATCTTTCATAGACACAGCCAGAATAACAATAGATGGCTGCATACATTACTGGATTTGCTTTCATTTTCCCTAGACACAGACGGGTTACCAATCGCTAATCGGCATACATTACTGGCTTTGTTTCTATCTTCCATAAACACTGCCTGGATCGGTGTCTGCATACATTACTGGCTTTGTTTTTTTATCTTTCATAGACACAGTCGGGATACCAATCGGTGGCTGCATACATTACTAGCTTTGTTTTATCTTCCATAGACACAGCCGGGATACCAATCGGTGGCTGCATACATTACTGACTTTGTTTTTATCTTCGATAGACACAGCCGGGATACCAATCGGTGGCTGCATACATTACTGGCTTCGTTTCTCTCTTCCATAGACACAGACGGAATGGAAATCGGCGTCTGTATCGTACACCAAGCCGACTGAAATAGGCCAACGTGTTCTAAGGTGGAACAGGGAATCTAGATGGCTCTCCGAGTTCAACCAGAGAAAAGATTTCACAAGAATGAATGAATATCTGTCGAATGTCAACCAAGAATCTGATTTTGCCTGGAAGAATGAACAGTTGTCTAATGTCAAACGAGCACCTGAAATTGCCAGAAAAGATGGGTATTTGGCAAATGCCAACCAACACTCCAACTTTTCCAGAAGGAATGGGAATTCTGCAAATGCCAAACGGCAATCTGACTTTCCCAGAAGGAGTCGATATTTTTCAAAGTTCAATCAACAATCTTACTTTTCAAGAAGGAATGAGTATTTGGAGGGAGCACACGACAACGCAGATTTCTCAGATAGCAACCAACAGTTGGACTTTCCCAGAAGGAATCGATATTTTTCAAATTTGAACCGACAACCTCACATGACAGGAAGGGCTGAACAATCGGACGTCGACAGCGCATATCGTTCTCCATTCACTTACGAAGCCAACTGGTCAGAACTATACAACGATTAGCTTTTTCAAGGAAACCCGAATTATTTTTGCTATGCTGAAACAACTCACCGAATACTTTCAAATCCGTCCGTCTCCCCACACCATCTTTCCCGATGTGACAGTATTTCTAAAACTATATCTCCCTTCTGAGGTTTGACAATGTCCGCATTTTCCCATTCGCGACCGCTCGGCTGATTCCGTCGAAGTCATCGGACCTCGCGTATTGCGGGTGCAAGGATTTTACAACTCTCACCTGTAAGTCGTGATCCGTCGGACGTGTGGCACAGCACATATTGAAGGATGTATGTCCGCTCATATAGTCCTCGGAGATTCCCTCCGTTGTAATTGATTGAAATGGATTGAATATTCCCTTGTTTCTGGCCCTGACAATCCTCGTATAAATTGTTTTCTTCCTTTCTAATCATAAGTCGCCTTCCGGGGTTCTATGCCCAAAACGCTACGACGTCATGACGTTCAGTCCAGCAAAGGAATTCGTCATCGCCATGCCATATTATTCGGTTGAAAGTAGTTTTAACATGGCTACATATAGGTGATCCTTCCGGTGATGGACGAGTCAGTGTATCTAACATTGTTCACTATTGGCATCCTAGAAGTTACATGTGATTAACACAAAGTGCTATATTGCTTGTGTTTGGGTTGTGATCTGATTTCAGCAAGATTAAAATTTTGACTCTGAGAGAATGCATGCTGCTAAATGTCATACGAAAAATGCCTTTACCCAACGATTGTAATCAACGTCACAAAACATTATTGCAGAAACTCATTAAACAAGTATTAATTAAACTATCCGAAAAAGCGTCTCCATTCAAAGTTTCTAAAATTTGGCGATACATGTCGCGTGCTGATAACAAACATACGATCGTAGTGTGCAAGATCTGTGGCGTTACGTTTCGTAATTTGTGCCTAATTCCGCCTTATCCCGGGGTTTGGGGCTGTGTGAACCCATGTACTTCAACAACCACAATCAAATCGTGACTGAGATACAACATTCTCTAGATAACGAGCCCACGACGAAAATCATAGTGATTAAAAATGTTGGAACATCATGATGTCTCCCCGGCATGATTGAAAACTGTTGTTAGATATACTATGATTATTTTTTTTTTATTTGATGCCAGTGTTTTTATATGAATTAGATCTTTGGATTATGGAAGCAGAAATTCTTTAATGAACGGCGGCTGACTCTTGAATGTCGGATCTGAATGCTGATCAGTGATTGCTGGATGCCCACTTTCACACCATGACTCCGCAGCTATCGTGGAAAAGTGCCATAACTTTCAACTTATCTGTGCACGGGCACGATATTCTGAAAACACAGGTCCGGACAGATATTCTTACTACACGGGCTCGAGCAGATATTCGGACTACACGGGGACGGACCTATAATCTGACTAAACGGGTACGGGTCGATATTCTAACTACACGGGCACGGACCGATATTCAGACTACAGGAGGTTGGGCTGATATTCTTCCTACACGGGCCCGGGCCGATATTCTTCCTACACGGGCACGGGCCGATATTTTTACTACATGGACACGGACCGATATTCTGACTACACAGGCACGGGCCGATATTCTGATTACACGGGCCCGGGCCGATATTCTGACTACACGGGCACCGGCCGATATTCTTCTTCGAATTTATCCCGTTTTGATGGGTGATTTTCTTGACCGGTTTGCAGACCAGGCTCGCGCATGTTTTTCTTTCACGAGATGCAGCTGTGCGAACTCCGCCAATGGGCCAATAGTCGCTCAGATTGTAGCACCAGTTGGACAAGAGCATGAAATAGATCACAACGAATAAATGAAGATTATCATATGATAATCTCTCCATGTGTAGAGTTTTCGACTAATCAGCGAAAGGCTATAAAGTGGAGCATGTTAGAATATAAATTAAATAAACTTTAATTTGTGTCATATATACTGAGGGAGGTTTGCACCATAGCCCTACGAAACATTATGGCCAGAATAAATTATCCATATTTAACACTCAGCCAAAATGTCACTGACACATTTAGAAATAAAATAGACATGGCAACCATGGAGATACCTTGATACTGAGGGCCGTTGTTTCACTGTCCTACAAAAAACCGAGTTCAAATTTAAAGAAATGCATAACAACAGCAGTACGGCCAAAACGCCTATGGTGAAAAATATTAGGCCAAACTATTTATTTTCCTGTTCACCTAATATATTTTTTCTAAATATTTAGTTACCTGGGTGACGCAGAGCACAAGGATGCCTGTCTGTGGGATGCGGATATCTCAGAGTGTTACACCGAAAAACAGAAAACACGACAGTCTACAAACTCTTCTATTTCTTTCTGATACAGACACAACACACTGAGGTAAACTAACGGGCCAGTCCTGAAACAGCATACGAATGACGAACATAAGAATAAAATATCGCCATGAGTGACAACGGCCCAGGAAAAAAACGTCCGGAAACAAAATTACATAACCCTAAACAAGACCAGACGCGTTACCCTTGAGATGTGACCGAACTGACGGTTGTTTAATACAGAATATGATCCTTTCAATTTCACGCAATGCTGGAAGTAACCTGCCATCCTGTACCCCGACACCCGCTCCAAGCACTGTTACAGGTACACAATTCTGGAAGAACCCGTCCGGTTCTCAAGGGCGTCGTTAAGGAGATCATTGGGTGCGAATGCCTCCCTCTCAACGCCCAACTGCATGTTATATTCCTGTGTAGGACATCACAGTACCGTTCTCTCGGATAAGTAAGCATAGGTAACGACTCCCCCTCGAGAAATGTTGATGACGCCCATGGTTCTCCCACTTTTTTTTTCGGGCGGCTTTGTGCGTACGAAGGGGTACAAAGCAAAGGAATCCTCCACGCGATTACATGTGCAATGAACTTGACACATATTTAACAGTATAATCTGACCAAAACAGACGGACGAACTTGTACAAAGACAATATTAACTTAACTAAGAAAGGGCCACGAAAGCGCCACGAAATCCGTATAGGAAGCGCCGCATAAACTAAACTTCGAATAGTGTCAATCAAAGCATGTATCACACTGACTCTCTTAGGTTTTAACACACTGCGGTATTCGTATCATATGTATCTCGTGACATCCTGTTCGCTGAAGTTCGTTTCCCTTCGGTTTCTTCCGTAAGCTGCATTTGGGATTTTTGTGAGTGTGAAATATTCTAAATCCACGTGCTCGAAGATCTGACAGTGTAAATAGTTTATCAAGATAAGCAGGGATTGATGCTTGTACATGGATTTCCATCAGGAGTTGTCGAACTTGGTCTAGCTCTCCACCTTGTAATATTTGCTTCAAGGATTCCCATTCGCTCTTCTCTATATCCATTTTTAAGACATCAATGGTTTTCTGTCAAAAAACAATCCTCGTATTTAGTATCACGTTAGTAGAGTAGACATGGCTACTTTTGTAGAAAAATTACTGTCACATGTAACAACAGATAAGCATTTCGACGGGTAACCAAACTTGAAGCTAATCCTTTAATAGATTGCCTCGATAGCCACGTCAGGTGGATTGACACATGCTGCTCAGTGGATCGTTCTTTCCAACCCGCTCTTCCATATCCCTTCAGCAGAGAATGTAAGCATAATGGTCCTTTCTTGGAATAGTAGGATAATTATGTCTACCCCAACTACATCGTATGTTGGGGGGGGGGGGGGGGGCATGTAGTGTTTTACTCTCTGTCTCATTTTCTTGTCTGCAAGGTATCAGGAGAACTACTAGACGAAATTTCACCAAATTTGGACAGAACCTTCAGTCGAATGGCTTCCTCGTCTGATCGGTTTACATTTTCTTGTAGATTTTTATCCAAATATATAGTATGGAAAGTTTCACCTCTCTACCCAAAAGGATAACGAAACTAAATATCTTCTCCCCCTCCCCCGCTCCGACTGGGGCAGACCCAAGTCGCCCAGGTCTGGCAGTGTTATGTACTATCACACTGGCTGGGGTTGAAAAGTAACTAGTGTCACTTAGAAATATTCTTGGAAATGAGCATATCAGTAGCATATAAATGTGATATTTGTGCCAGTTGATCTTTGACCTCTGAGTGCAACGCTCGGGTTCTTCGTCACGTGACCGGAAGTGACCTTTGACCCCTGCGCATGCGCACAATATCAGACAAAAATAGTGCGCAGGAGTCAAATGCTACTTCCGATCACGTGACAAAGGACCCGGATATTGCACTCAGAGATTAAAGGTCAACTGACCCAAAGATCCCCTTTCAAAGGATCGGAGCCTGACCATAAATACGAGGGTGCGCGGGGGGGGGGGCTAGTGACGTCACAAAGGCCAATGGTGCGCACAGGTCACGGTCACTTCCGTTCACGTGACGGCCTAGCAAGAGTTATCTCTGTCAAAATAAACACGAAAATCCCCTTCAGTTACTTCAATGTTAATTGGTAGCGCCGAGAAAAATGCAGCAAGAGTTATCTGCCCATGAATACCGTACTACTTTATATGTGCTCCAGTTACTTCAATGCTAATTAACATGTCCGGGAAGGAATGCGGCTGCTGAATACTATTTTATACTATTCTCACTTGCCAAATGTGTCGCCTAGGACAAGGCTTCCGTCCTAGCGTAATATGGGGCGAGGGTGCGACCATAAGTGGATTCCTGTAAGGAAAATCAATGGGTCTAAAAACCTGGGGATTTCAGTAAATGAGTCGCCTGGACCCACGCTTCCTCCATATGGTAATGTGGGGTGGGCGTATAGGGCTGCGCATGCGCAACAGGAAGTGGGTCTAGAGACATGGAAATTCCACCAAATGAGTCGCCTAGACCCAGGCGACCTAGTAGAATTACCTCAACATATGTGAAGGGGAGAGGAGGAGGAAGAAGAGAAGGATGGGGTTAAGTGAGCGCCATGCTGTATACACATTCAACCTGGGGGGATGGGGTGTTAACAAAATAGTATGTGTGTATCAGACGTATCGTTGGATGCTCGTGTCCAATCAGAAGCCGTCCTTTGAGAAAGTTCAACATTCGGTCATGGTCGCTTTTAGCTTAATCGTCGTATAGCAGTCTAGGATGCTGTACCGGAAACATGTTCTGAAACAGCTGCTTAATAATGGACCTGTGCGTGAGGTCGCCTTTCATCTCAAGCCGTAGCAGGCTATACTGTTCATAGATCGCCATGGCTGTTTTCCTGATGCAGGGGCACAATTGGATGTACGCCCGTTGTAAGTTATTCTATTTGGCGTTCTTTATCGCTTCAGCATGAGAATGAATAGCGGTCCCAGAAGGTAGGTTCTTCCTCTCTTCCCTGGGACGTAGACTGACTATCTGGCGTCAAGATTTCCGTATCAGTAGATAGACTCTCAGTAGTCTCTGTATCGGTGGTCGCTATATAGCTGAAATATTGCTGAATGCGACGTTAAACCTTAATTCTCTCTCTCTCTCCTGTATCGGTGTCAGTCGCTGGACTCTCAGCAGTCTCATTATCAGCATCTCCCTCAGTGAGCTCCTCGTCTTCAGTCCCATGTATATCCTTCTGGGGTCGCATCATATAATGTCTGGTGAACGTGCGTTCGCACTCAGAGCAGGTATAAACCATCTTAGCGGTTGAGCGTACACTGTGCACGTTCTTCGCTGTCTTGAAGAAAATTAGCCTAGTTTTATGTATACCGTACTATGCTTTATCTTTTTAATTTGGTGCTAATGTTATTATATGAGTTAGGTCTTTGGATTATGGACGCGGAAATTCTGAATGTTGAATGACGGATCAGACGCTTGTATTTGGGATACGCTCTCATTTAACGAGAGTAACGCCCGCCAACGCATATCATAGAGCTTCCAGGCCCTGGTGAAATAGTTCAGAAGCTCTGAAGCTCTATTTTTCTCTAGATATTCCATGTAATTGACACTAATTCATCGAAATGCAGTGCCGCCCGTCAACGCCCGTCTCAACGACTCAAGGCTCCATCTTAACGCCTTAACGCCCGTCGTCACGCCTTAACGCCCGTCGTCACACCTTAACGACCTAACGTAACGCTCTAACGCATTGTCGATCATCCATGGAGGAAAATCGTCATGTTAGGGGATGGAGAAAATAATGTCCCGTCTCCAGCTGCGTCTTCATAAGGATTTGAAATGCCTCATGCAGGGTCAGCAGATTCTGGTCACGTGTAGTTGTGTTGGTATCTTTGAACGTGACTAGATGGCAACACATGCGTTCGTGCTGAGCGGCCTCTGTGGTCCCACCTTGAGATGTATCAATAACAGCATAAACTTCACCGTTGGCTTGACGTAACGCTTCGGCTAGAGAATCCTCATCGTCGGGTTCGAAGTTTACATCAGGCAACGTAGACTCTGCAGTGCTCTTGGTGAAATGAGGAGGTCTCGTGTGGGCTATTTATAAGTCAACTTTGGACACCTTTGATCTCAAGGATGCGTTCAAAAAGTTGCTTCTTTTGAGCCATCGCTCTGGTATACACCGCTGTCCAGTTCATGCCTGGGGTTTTCAACATCGACGCTGTTCTGTCATTCTTTATGTGGACCGGGTCTTTGTCCAGCAATTTCATATGGGTCACGAGGTCGACATATTGCTGACGTAAAGCCCGTCGTAGTCTGGGTGTCAATATGTTATAGTTAAAATTGTGGCTTCCTCTTTCGAATACCCTATGTGGTGAAACTTGTTTTCTGTGGCCTCCAACGTCTCGTCCACGTCGACGTCCATGCTTTCTTTGAACAAACCCCTCCATGGCCTTGTGTTCACGTTGTGTTCATTCCCTTGTACAGGTTTGAGCTGGTCTTGGTTGAGTGATGAGAGTAATCCTGGTCTGGTGGTATGAAGGGGGCCCGCTGTATGGCGGCGGCTTGGATAGGGACCTGCTGGACGGGCGATGTAGACCCGGTGGATGGCATGAAGGTCGCTGGCTCACAGCCTGACTTTTTGGTGACCCCTCGTCGGGTAACAGGTGGGTCGTCAATCGGAATATTCGGGAGTATGGATGGCTCGTCCGGGATTGAAACGCCTGCATGAAATGGTCAATGTTCTGAGGATGAACTCGACCACCAAATACACGAATTTGCGCTCGGTCGATGGAATTGGAGAGCAACATGAATTACTGACAATTCAAGGCGATATCTCTGGACGTCTTCGCTCGAGGAAAGAGAATCTGGGTCAAATAGATGCCGAACAGATTCCGATGATGGGATCCTTTGGTAAACAAGTTGGTGATGTGTGAATTGTCATTGACCACACCCATCAGATCATCTAGGACTACCACGTTGGTCTGCTCAGGCTCGAAGAAATACGCTTGATCTATATCGTGAAGAATGCCTGGGACGAAGCTCACATTCTGTAATCTTGTAGTTTCGTAGGCGGGCTGCCACTGGCTGCAGCGCCATACTATACGGGTATAACTGCAGGGCCCTTTCTTTAAGAAATTGATCACTCAGGACGTCTTGCCACATCTCGTCGGGCCGCTGACCGTCATGATATATGGATGCTCTATTGTGTGGTGTCTCTTGGTTTTGTTTACATTGAAAATGTCTGAGCATATTGTCGCGACGAGAGACGGTTCCCTGACAGAACGTACATGCACTCGACATGGTGCCCGGTCAGGGAGAGGTTACAGACTGAGACTAATGTTTCACAAACGACCTTATGACCACTCACTCACTCAACCCATTCCTCTTCTTCCTTCTCCTTCTTTCATACGATGAGGTAATTCTACCTAATTCTGAGGTAGCGTGGGTCTAGGAGACTCATTTGGTAAAATTTCCATGTCCGTAGCCCCACTGGTTCTCCGTACAGGGTTCGACTTACGGTTGCGCATGCGCAACCCTATGCCCACACCCCACCTTTCCCTCGGGCGGAAACCTGGGTCTCGGCGACTCATTTGGGGAAATTTCCATGTGTTTAGCCCTACTGGTTCTCCGTGCATTATTGCACTTCCGGCTGCGCATACGCAACCCTATGCCAGCAGCACGCATTACCTCGTGCGGAAGCCTGTGTCCAGGCTACTCATTTGGTGCAATCCACATATCTCTAGCCCCACTGGTTCTCCGTATAAAATTCCACTACCGGTTGCGCAACCCTATACCCTCTCCCAACATTACGCTAGGGCGGAACCCTGGATCCAGGCGACTCATTAGGTGAAGTCCCCATGTCTCTGGGTCATTGGTTCTCCATACAGGACAGAAAATGAAGATTCCCAACTTGCCACTTATGCTGGGCATATAACTGGTGATATTTTCTGGGACCATGTTTGATGACATGCATTCCGGAAGATGTCAATAATCATTGAAGTAACTGAATGACTTATAAATACTTTCAGAGGCAGATAACTCTTGCTGCATTTTTCTCAGCGATATCAATTAACATTAAAGTAACTGAAAGGAAAATTTGTGTTTATTAAGGCGGCAGATTACTCTTGCTTGGCCGGAAATGATCTTCGACCCCTGCGCATCATTGACCTTTGTGACGTCACTAACCCCACCGCTAACCTTCGAATTTTTGGTCACGATCCGAAAGGGCACGTAAACGCCTCTTGACCCTTTGAAAGGGGATCTTGGGGAGAGTTGACCTTTGACCTTTGGGTGCAACACCCGGGTACTTTGTCACATGACCGAACATGGCCGTTGATCCTGCGCACTATTGTTATCCGGTAATGTGCGCATGCGCAGGGGTCATAGTTCCCTTCCGGTCACATGACCAATGACCCGGATGTTGCACTCAGAGGTCAAAAGTTAACGGGCCCAAAATCACCTACTCAAACTACTCATATCTGAGAACCAATCTGGAAGACTTTTCTCTTCAAAGCGGGTTTGGGATTTGATAATTATTAATTCATTTCGATCAAGTGCGTATGATATACGTACGTCTTTATGTCCCAGTTTGAGTTTGATATCATCCAATGTCATCATTGGCCAGCCTCTCTTTCCTGATCCTGTTTCATTGGACAGGCCCACTGGATGAAACCAGACGTTTCTGGATCGGCGGTGGTCCTTGGTTGTCATACTGAAAAACATATCATCAAAAGAGATCGACAAAAATAATAGTTATTCATGCATCAGGCTGCAAACAACTTGGACTGTGCCACTTTTTGGCCTCCTTCAGCTGAATATTTATTCCGAGCCTGTTGCATGCTGTGACCAGCCATTACTATTTTGGTAAAGTCCGTGAAGGTTCATAGCACTTGACAAACACGGCTGCTATGTAATTTATGTACACCCAGTTGTTTTATCTATAATGCCATGAACGAGAAAAGGGTATCACCTGGTTACAAAGGCCACTTTCAAGGCATGTTGATAAGAAATTAGTGATTTATGCTGTTCATACGACACAGCAAGTTCTGATGAAGGGCCACCAACAGAGGAAGTCCGGCCTAAACATATAGGTATCAAGAAGATCCCATTAGATCAGGTGTATCCTTGCAGTGCTAAAAGACTGTCTGTACGGAGTATATAAAGAGTAAAAGTCACGTGACCATGACGACATGGGTGAGGTTATCAGTAGTAGAGAAAATTGCCGATACCGGTACTCGAACGCCGACTAGGGATACGCCTACACATACACCCCCATACACTGGCTAACCGAGTAACGCTGTAGCGTACGACTGGGGCGGGGGTGGAGTAGTGGTATGAATGTGACGTATTGCGCATGCGCAGTTAAGGAACATTAGAGTAAGCACAGATTCGATCGGATGCGCACCTAAATGAGTGAAAAGTACATCCGTTTATACTAGCCCATAGAGTCGGTTATGTGGGCGTTAACGGATTTACGCTGTAATGCAAGATCGAGGTGGCGTGGTGTGATTGTAACGCCATAGTGCGTATGCGCACTCTGTCAGCGCCATAGATAACGTCATCAGTAGTCGAGAAGGAGAACCCCCAGTATACTTCACCTCGTCCCACTTTAGGCTCCAGACTAAAAACCGTACTTACCCACCCGTAACTGCGCTTCGCTACTGCTGATAGCGTGATTTCTCTCAATGTTCTTCTCTGAAGTCTCCAGATCCGAACAACGTCCACATGTCCACCAATCTGAGGTATTGTAAATATAGGCATGTCCCAATTGTGCACGAGATAAAATGTGCGCTTTCTCTACTACTGATGACCTAGCCAATAACACCATTAGTCTCATCTGGAGTCACTCCAGGCTTCATCTGCATCTCCAGGGTCCACATTCCCGTCACTACGGGCTAGTGTAGACGGATGTAATTTTCGCTCATCCAAGTACGCTACATCGTAAGTCCATTAACCCTCAGATACCGGCTTTATGGACTAGTCTATAGGGATGTACTTTCCAATCACTTGCGCATCCGATCGTATAAAGAATGTGTGATGGTTACCCGAGAATAACTCCCTCGGACGTGACGGTAGTGAACATGATTTTCGTTTGAAAGTGAAACGGGTGAAAGTTATTGTTATGTGCTGTAAAAATGCTGAAGTTTCATATCATGCAAAATGGTGATTGTCAATTGCTCTAAACCGGATTTATTCAAGTTTGAAAACGGTCGAATGTGCTCTTTCGACATTTTAGGGACATTTTCTGAAGGGATTTCCCTTCATATATAAAATATGACACCTCAAACCAAAACAATTTGTGTGTATTTATTATCACAATGGTTAGTGTTACAATCGGTTGAAATATCATTCTGGTTTGAGGTGTCATATTTCATCAAAATTAAAAATTGTGCAAATGCTTCGCTTGTATTCTACCAGAAACGTTATGCGAGCAAGTAAAAAATGCATTTCAGGTAGACGTCGTCGTAGTCCAGTTGTTAGGCTGCTCGCTTTCAAAAACAGTGTTGGGACCAGTTTTTTGAGCTATGAGTTCGATTCACATTTGGATCAGAAAATCTTTCTTCCTATTTTCTTATTCTTTCTTTCTAATATTTAACATTTGGATTTATTTATGTTATGTGAAATAATCTTCAGTGATATTCAGTTAATAAAATATAGATATAACTGTGTATACACATTTTGCATTCACTACTACAACTCGCCCCTTATTGCAGCACACTCATAACATGTCCAAGTCACCGTAACTGAATAGGTTTAGTTTCATGGGTCAGCAATACTTTCCATGTATAAAAAACGAGGGAAACTTCACGTGTATTTTCCTGAGCTGTCCTCGTTGTATTTAAGAATCATTATAGTTCTCACTATGAACAGTAATGCACCATTCAACAAGTCGAAGTGTGAGTGTTGTCACAAGAATACGCGTCCAGGCAAGACCAGAACAAATATCTGGTTCACAGTAAGAGTGGGTAAAACGCAGGATTGACTTTGAAGTCAACACTGAGGGACTCTTATGCCCTCAATGTCGGGCTATATACTATGTAGATATGAAATCTGCGAACGATGAGACCATCGAAGCGCCCACAGCCGTAGCCGATGATGACCAGCCCGAGGTGGGGTCAAGTTCCCGTTGTGTCATACTACCAGATATTCTACGGCAAGTTCGATTTGCAACATTAAAATGACGTAGCTCGTTAAAAGAAGTTACTTTTGAAACAGCAATAATTTTACATCATCGCAACTTATTTAACTAAAAGACGGTTGCGATTAGTAATAACTAATCCTTTTGTATTGTTTGAAAATGGGATAAAAATGGAATTTCGACCGAAACGAATACGACTGGCCTACAAAAACGTTACTGTCGAGGAAACCTGTTCATATAAAAATAGAACGTACCAATATAACACGGAGTCGACTGTGCATTTGACGTCATAAAGGGCAGCTGACCCGGCCTGGACAATAGATATACACTCGCCAGTGTCCGAGGGAGTTATTCTCGGGTAACCATCACACATTCTTTCTGTAGGTAGATATGTCCCCAGTGCCCATCCGAGAGCATATACCGTTTTCTCTACTATTGATGACGTCACAGTCGCATGACTTCCACACCCCCAAAGGGCTCTATGCACTCCATGACCTTTATGCAAGGTTCAAGGTCCACCCCCACATCCCGGGACCAAGGTCAAAGGTGACGCCCCATTACGCCCCACGTTTGCCTCTTCAATGGGGGAGATTTGCACTTTATATACTGCTGCTGTTTATTGGCATTTTGCAGGCCTTCAAGCCGAGGTCACACGACCCAGTTTTCTTTGACAAGTTGTGTTTTGAGCCATCACAAGTTTCCACATATTTTCGAGCAACAAGTTTGATTTGCTAAATGCGCTCGGTCATACCCGTCTAACTTCGAGTATCAAACACCATCCCTTGGACATTCTACACAAATAGTTAGCTTCTCCTTTTCGATTTCCTACCTGTATATTTCGTATTATAAACGCTCCCCAAATATTGTACTCGGCACATGATTATCAGTCAGCCTTTCCGCCCCACATTTCCACACAGGAGAGACCGATGTGACAATGCGCTTGCGCATTTACGTTCTCGGCATGCCCATCGTAAATCCAAATGACGGCGTGTATACACGGTTCGTGTTCTTCTTTGAGCCATATTCAACTTTGCCGTATTTTCCTATACACACAATCTTTACATCGAACTTTGTAGACTTGCCGAAGGAAATTTGGTCATGTGTTTCCGGTTTTACGCGTCAGTATTCCAAATGACGTATGAATATTCACTTTTATCTGCTGTAAATGGTAAGGCCGGGGACACATGTTATTTGACCAGTTTTCGATGTTCGAAATAAACTTGTCCCATTACAACCAGAAATATTTGTTCGTGTGTACACGCATCTTGACAACTTCAAGGTTCTTTTTTAGCCAAAGGCGAATAGAGATACCCCTGATTTTAGCGAGGATGGTGTACAGGTCGTCATAGAAAATAATCCTGACGTCTACGGAACTGTGAACTGTGAACTGTGTAAATATGGAGTCGTATCGATACATCTAGACTGGCTACAAACTCGGGAGAGACTTTGAGATACCAGATACGTGGATTACAACAACAAGCACACGAAGCAGACCGGAGTAAAGAATTTATTACAAATTCTAGCATATCATTGTTCAGAATGCCCAAGATTCTAACACGCCATTTCAAAAGTAGTTCCCAGTTCCGAAAGGCAGCATATCATTCTACATTTGCGTACACTTCACCATCCATAAGATGGCTTGCGAATCGTGTGTCTCCATTATCGCGGAGCGATATCCGGTAGATTCTGTTCGGCCTTCATCCGGCGGAGAACAGACAGGAGAAATATGATAAATTACAGGCTTTCATACCACTTCGGAAACAGATATTGCCTGGGCTTACAAAAGATATACATGTAGGCATGAATAACTTTCGTATCATCCAAGAGGTGTGGTGGATCTGTGATTTTGAGCAAGTAGGACATCACATGATTCGAAAATGGCGAGTTACGTTGGGGTTCGTCGGTAGACTTTAGCTGATTGGCTGACCAAGTCACGTGATATTGATGTTGCCGAAAGTAGGCTGAAAATGGATACACACGATCCCAGGGTCAGTCTTACCGCGTATAGATGACCGAGATGGTTACAGGTTGATCATTCTATACTCGAGTATATAAACGTGTAGATCAGAATAACGTGTACAAATGTGTTTACAGGGACTCAAGAAATCTGAGCATATGTCTCAGGCTTAAATGTGTCCAATATGATCGGAACCTTTGCTTTTAATAGCATTATAGTTAGATATTGTTGTGGCTTGGAAGTAAGTGAAATGCACTCTTCAACTTCCCATTGTTGTTGACTAACGTGTACATACTCCCGATGCACGTGTGACCAGTTACATTATTTTAATGTCGCATACCTTGGGTCAAAACTGTGTACGGTACAGTTATAGGCGCTTCCCAGCATATCGTCATAGGAAAATTCGTTGTTTATCCTACAAGCACGTGAAAGTCAAAAACAGAAAATTCAATATATGCATTTCTGTTCCTTAAATATGAATGTCCGCTGTGAGATTGATATGAGAAAGGCTGCGTCGATAAACATACTTTCATTTTCCACATATGTAGGCCTATATTTAGATATTACTCACATATAAATAATTAGCATACATAAAATTATCTTTTGTACAATCGGTCAAGGAATAGTTTCTGGAAATGCCGTTATAGTTCGCCATTTTCTTTTTACTTAATCCGAGAGGGCATACGTCCCAGAGGGTACAGGTCGCTATGCAGAACATATTTTTTTACCTGAACATTTGACCATGCAAACACGAAATTTCTATCTATTTCGGAATTGGCAGAGTGGTGCTGGTATTTTTAATCAGCTCAGCTTACCCGAATGAATATGCAAGACAGTTGCGTGGAGGGCGAACGCTCGGATCGTGGCAAACTTCCCAACCCCCATCTCCCAGTCTCCCCATTCTTCTCATCTCCCTACAAACCACTTCCACGTTACCGGCATACCTGAATAACAGACATGATAAGGGTTGTGATGTTCTGACTTCCATCCGGGCACTTGCCGTCTTATTGTGAGACCCATTGTGATGAACGTGCATTACGGGACTGTTACCAACAAGTTCTGAGCTGACCTACTTTTGATGAAAGTTTGACCTACTTAGGTGACCTATAACATTACGCTTGGACCCTCGAGTCATCTAGGTGACCTTTAACATTACGCGTGGACCCCCAAGTCATCTTCGTCACTCTACTTTGTAGGTTCTGTGGCGTTAATCACACTACTCATGTTCATAAAATGAGTCTGCATTTTCAAACGTTTGTTTTCAAAAGTTCCAAATTTCCCATTAAATTGTTAACTTTGCCGAGTAGAACAACACTTCAAATGCAAATGATTGGTCACAACGGGGTGTGGGATACGACAGTTACGTAGATGACAATGTTGCCCCCCATAATAAAATTTCGAAGTCAAAAATTGCACCTAAGCAAGGATGTGTTCACCAAAATAAGTTCATCAGCTGAAAGAACCGATATAGTACTAAACAAAGGTGCAATCGTTCAATTGTGACGGTAAAACATGTAGGCCTATATAACAGCCCCTAACTCAGTGTGAGCGAATATATATATTACATATGTTAGTTATGCTTAGAAACGTTAACCTTGTCTGGCCTGGCTTCTTGTGACCTGTCCAGGCCTGGGAGAGGCATTTCCGAACCTCTATCTATCTCTTACCCCTGAAGCTAGAGAGGATCAAATCATACCCTTGGGTCAAGTTCTAACAGAAAATGTAAAATTAAATTTTTTAAAAAATCCAAAATAGCCGCTTTGATAACGTCACGGTGATGTCATTTTCAAAACGGCATGTTTGGTCGATTTTTTGGTCGGATTTTTCGAATATTTTATTTAAGTAATTTTTACCGCAAAAACTGCATAATAATAGTAAATATTAATCTGATGTGAAATAAAATAGATTTTGTCCATTTTGTCCTCGCAGAAAAGCAGTAATTTTGAAGTAAAATGACGAAAACATCACTTTTCTTGAATCAAATATGGCCACCATTCTAAATTTACCCGCGATATTCTGCATATGCAAATAGGTTAAAAATGACCCCAATATGGTAAACTACAAAGTCAAGGAGGTGTCCGCTCTCAATTATTTGTCATTCTGGATATAGCGTAGAAAGTTTCATGACGGAGGTGTGTGGGCTGTGTGTGGGGTGGGGGGTGGGTTAGCTGATATGGTTAATTTACTCACGTGTGATAAGCGCTTGCCAGCTCATTGGTGGTCATTTTAGTCAAGGTTTCTTTCGCCGGTAGATGTCCGGGTTCTGAGCTGGGACATTTCGTACTGACCTTCACCTTTCTGGCAAGTTTGACAGCTTTTCTCAAACTCCAAGAGTCTGCGTTGGGTGAGCACGAGTTCTAGGAAGTCAATATGATGAATTCAAATAGCAATCGGTTGAGAATGGGCTGGGAACATAGAGTAGCAGTTGAGGAATTATTATAACCGGGAGAAGCAGAAGTAGGAGATGCATGGTGGAGAGGGCTTCGCCATCAGTAGATGACTTAACCCAGAAAACCTATCCATCAGACTTGGAATTGCCTTATGGAGCTAAGTAGTATAGGAAGCGTAAACTTGGTCCTTTTTAGGGGCAGATAACTCTGTTTGAACAATTTTTCCGAAAATAACCGCCAGAGGGCGCCACCAGTCTTGTGACTATAAAGAGTAAATCCATTCTTATTTAAATAGTTCCGGCAACCTTTGACCTCGAATTCTTCCGCGGTGATGCGGTCTGGCGGTGATGCGATCGCTGGAAAAAGCGTCCGCGGAGCAAAAGTAGTCCCCAAACTGGAAATACGGGCTGGGTGTGGGGTTGAAATATCGGCATTCTGTGCATGCGCGGTGGCCAAAGGGTATGAAAATAGACGTTTTGGAGCTAGGGGAGCCACTAATGGTCCAATGGGGTCATAGGAGGTATCATTGTAAAGCATTCGTGAAGGGGCATCTGACTGGACTAGCGGCTCGAGCGTTGTCACCATTCTGCGCATGCGCAGACAGGGAATTGTGGGAAAAGGGTATGGAAATAGACGTTTTGGGATCTAGGGGAGCCCCTAATGGACCGATGGAGTCGCATGAGGTATCAATGTGAAGCCTATGTGAGGGGGCATCTGACTGGACTAGTGGCTCGAGCGTTGTCACCATTTTACGCATGCGCAGACAGGGAATTGTGGGAAAAGGGTATGGAAATAGACGTTTTGGGATCTAGGGGAGCCCCTAATGGGCCGATGGAGTTGTATGAGGTATCAATGTGAAGCCTATGTGAGGGACATCCGCCTGGACTAGTGTCTCGGCCGTTGGGTGCATGTAAAATTAGGATTTTTCCCGAAACTATAAAAAGCCGAATACGGACTTTACCCCTAAAATAAGGGAAAACACCTATCAACTCTAGTCAAAAGGGCTAATATCGGTCCCTGGGCGTATTGGGACCTGCCTATCAAGTGCATGTAAAAATTTTCCTGAAAAAAAAAAACGGAACACGAACATAATCGAAAAATCCGGGAAAATGCCTATATGGGGTACGGGGGGTATATAGGTCGCCGGGCTTAACGGGGCTTGCCTATCAATAGAGTTATCTCCCCCTAGTTCCAGGGTGGGTGTATGTAAAATTTTTCCTGAAAAAATACGGAACACGGAATTTAACCTAAATTACGGGAAAATGCCTAAATGTATATGGGGTATGGGGGGTATAGGAACATCCTGGGAAACCTACTTCTCGACATTTGCGGTATAGGTTGTGGGGTCTCGTTTTCTGAGTCTCGTCAAGACAAACATGATAGGAAGTGTCGCGGAGCGAATCGTTGAAATTTTTGGAAAAAGTTCAGGGAGACCCATATAGTCCCATACTAGGGGTATAGGACCAATGTTTGTCCCACTGGGAAACCTACTTCTAGACATTTGCGGTATGGTTGTTTGGATTTGTTTTCTTAGTCTCGTGAAGACAAACATGATAGGAAGTGTCCCGGCACGAAACGGTGAATTTTTTTTAAAAAGTTCGAGGTCTGTATATAGCCCCATATACGGGTTATGGGGGTATAGGTCCAATGTTTGTCCCACTGGGAAACCTACTTCTATAAATTTGCGGTATGGTTGTTTGGATTTGTTTTCTTAGTCTCGTCAAGACAAACATGATAGGAAGTGTCCCGGCACGAAACGGTGAAATTTTTGAAAAAAGTTCGAGGTCTGTCTATAGCCCCATATAGACCCATATACTGGGGTATAAGCCCAATGTATGTATAAATCCATACTGGGTGGACGTGTTGGAGTCTAGGTGAGTCCCTGGTGGTCCAATGGTGTCGTATGAGGTCTTAATTTGAAGCTCTCATGCAGAAGCACTTGACTACACTAATGGTTCGTACGTTGTCAATATTCTGCGCATGCGCAGCCTGGCCGTAGTATAGAAAGCAGGCATTTTTGGGGGTGTGTGTGGGTGTGTTTGGGTTAGAGATGGGCTATTCACGATTCGAATGGGTCTTGTGAGGTATCAATGTGAAGCATATGTAATGGAGCATCTGATGGCGTGGATGTGGGGTAGAAATATGGTCATTCTGCGTATGCGAAGTCTGGCCGTAGTTTAGAAAGCAGGCATTTTGGGGCGTATGTGGGTGTGTGTTTCGAGTAGAGATGGGCTATTCACGGTTCGAATGGGTTGTGGAAGGTGTCAAAGTGAAGCTTGTGTGGCTTAGACTCAGAATGGCGTGGTTTTAAATGCAAGTTGCGTCAATCTGCGCATGCGCAGTTGGTTGTAGTAGTAAAGTGGACATTTTGGGGCAGTGAAGGAAGGTATTTGGTGTAGAGAGGGACCATCCTTGGACCGAATGCGTCGTGTGAGGTGTCATTTTGTAGCTCTTGGGGTGTAGACCCCGATTTGAGGGATGTTCACGTCATCTGTGACGTCATTGATGACGTCATCAGTACGAGTAGTAGCCAAAGTGGACATTTGGGGCAGTGAAAGGAAGGTATTTGGTGTAGAGAGGGACCATCCTTGGTCCGAATGCGTCGTATGAGGTGTCATATTGTAGCAACGCCCGCCAACGCCAAGCTTAACGCTTCAACGCCCTGATGAAATAGCTCAGAAGTTCTGATTTTCTAGATATTCCATGGAATTGTCACTAATTCTTCGAAATGCAGTGCCGCCCGTCAACGCTCGTAGTTACGCCTTAACGCTCTTTCATAGCGCCTTGACGCCATGATATAGACCGGAGAGAGAACAACAACAACAACAACAAGGATGACACATGAGAGAACAATAACAACAAGAAGTTTTTTCATATAGTTTATTTTCCCCAATGTTACATCATACCCACGCTGGAGGAGCCGCGTTGGGTATGTTTACAACTCAAGAAAACTCCTCCAATCAGAGGCCACCATTTGCATCTGTTATATTCCTTCTTGTCCGTTAGATGTATTTTCGGTTGCTCTTGTCTGTCGCCATTTCAGAAAGTTCCATCTTCGGCCATGTTCGCTCTGAACCGTTTATTCTAATCATCGTCGGGCAGGCCTGGATATTCTTCGGGTAGCATATCCTGAAACAGTTGTTTGCGCATTCTGATCGCATTTTCCAGGGCCTCGGTGGGTGGTAGTCCCATAGCCTCTTCCAAGTGACGCTTGGTCTTCAAGATGGACCTGTGCGTGGGGTCGCCTTTCATTTCAAGCGGTAGTAAGGTATACTGTTCATAGATCGCCATGGCTGTTTTCCTGATGCGGGGCGCATTTGGGTGTACGTCTGCTGTAAATTATCCTTTCCGGCGTCCTCAATCGCTGCAGCGTAAGTATTGATAGCTGCTGTCACAATACGATCCCAGAAGGTAGGTTCTGCCTCACTTTCCACGGACGTATGCTGACTATCTGAGGTCAAGCTCTCCGTATCACTAGATAGACTCTCAACAATCTCTGTTTCGGTATCAGTCGATACACTCTCAGCAGTCTCTGTATCAGCATCCGCCTCAACGGACTCCTCGGAGTCTTCAATTCCATGTATATTTTTCTGGTGTCGCATCATATCGTAATGTCTGGTGAACGTGCGTTCGCACTCAGAGCAAGTATAAGCCATGTTGACGGTTGAACGTCGACTGTGCGTGTTTTTGGAAATACGCTCGCTTTTATAGACAGTAACGCCCATCAACGCTTAGCTTAACGCTTCAACGCCCTGGTGAATTAGCTCAGAAGCTCTGATTTCCAAGGAATTGACACCAATTCATCGAAATGCAGCGACGCCCGTCAACGCCCGTCGTTACGCCTTAACGCCCGTATCAACGCCTTAACACACTTTCTTAACGCTTTAACGTCGTTTAATGATGCGTTCGAACAAATGTTTCTTTTGTGCTATTGCTCTGACATACGCCGCTTTCCAGTTCATGCTCGAGGTTTTCAACATCGACGCTGTTCTTTCAATTTCCATATGGACTGGGTCCTTATCCAACAATTTCATATGGGCCAGTAAGTCGGCATACCGCTGACGTAAAGCCCGTCGTAGTCTGGGTGTCCATCTGTTATGGGCTAAAATTGCGACTTCTTCTTTCGAAAACCCTTTGTGTTGAAACTTGTTTTCTGTGACCTCCAACATCTCGCCCATCTCGGCGTCCATACTTTCTTTGAACAAATCCTTCCATAGCCTCGAGTTCACATTATGTTTTTCAACCTCGGGTTGGTCCTTCACCGTTGGGTGATATTCCGGGACTGGTGGTATGAAGGAGGCCCGCTGTACGGGGGTGGTTTGCTGCTTCACCAAATATGGACTCGGTGGATGGTGTAGGGGCTGTGGTGATCCCTCGCCGGGTAGCAGGTGAGCCGTCAGCCGGCGATCTTCGGGGGTATGGGCTTTTAAATCTACGAACAGGTAGCCGTACGGACGACTTGTCGCTTCTTGAAACGCCTGCATGAAATGGTCGATGTTCTGAGGATAAATTCGACTACCAAACACACGAATTTGCACTCTGTCGATGGGGTTGGAGAACAACACAAAGTATTG
>JAVTVY010050745.1:0-26885 GCA_036873755.1 Hanleya hanleyi | reverse complement strand
AAGATCCATGCAGTAGTTCCTGAGAAATCGCGATAACAAGGTTTCATGGGGAAATCCAAGATGGCTGCCTTGTGGCCATATTGGATTTTCGATTCGGGCTGAAAACAGTATCTTGCACAACTAGACCCTAAGGGGAACCTGTGTACCAAATTTGAAACAGGGTTTCATGGGGAAATCCAAGATGGCTGCCTAGTGGCCATATTGGATTTTCGAATCGGACCAGAAAAGGTATCTTGCACAACAAGACCCGAAAGGGAACCTGAGTACCAAATTTGAGAAAGATCCATGCAGTAGTTCCTGAGAAATCACGATAACAAGGTTTCATGGAGAAATCCAAGATGGCTGCCTGGTGGCCATATTAGCGTTTCCGGAATCAAGACCAAATATCTTTTCAACTAGACCCCAAGGAGCCTGTGTACCAAATTTAACAAAGATCCATGCAGTAGTTCCTGAAATCATGTACTCTAATGTTTTTCATGGGGTAATCCAAGATGGCCGCCTGATGGACATATTGGATTTTGGAATCAGACCAGAAAGGTATCTTGCACAACTGGACATACAAAAGAGGCTATGTCTGGTGAGAAAGATCCAGGCAGTACTTCCCCAGAAATCATGATGATAACAAAATCTCTCTTGGGGAAGTCTAAGATGGCTGCCTTGTGGCCATATTGGATTTTCGAATCGGACCGAAAAAGGCATCTTGCATATCGAGACCCTAAGGGGAACCTGTGTACCAAATTTGAGAAAGATCCATGCAGTAGTTCCTGAGAAATGACGATAAAGTTTCATGGGGAAATCCAAGATGGCTGCTTGGTGGCCATACTGGATTTTCAAATCAGACCAGGAAAGGTATCTTGCACAACTAGACCCCAAGGGGAACCTGTGTACCAAATTTGAGAAAGATCCATGCAGTAGTTCCTGAGAAATCGCGATAACAAGGTTTCATGGGGAAATCCAAGATGGCTGCCTTGTGGCCATATTGGATTTTCGATTCGGGCTGAAAACGGTATCTTGCACAACTAGACCCTAAGGGGAACCTGTGTACCAAATTTGAAACAGGGTTTCATGGGGAAATCCAAGATGGCTGCCTAGTGGCCATATTGGATTTTCGAATCGGACCAGAAAAGGTATCTTGCACAACAAGACCCGAAAGGGAACCTGAGTACCAAATTTGAGAAAGATCCATGCAGTAGTTCCTGAGAAATCACGATAACAAGGTTTCATGGAGAAATCCAAGATGGCTGCCTGGTGGCCATATTGGATTTTCGAATCGGACCAGAAAAGGTATCTTGCACAACCAGACCCCAAGGGGAACCTGTGTACCAAATTTGAGAAAGATCCATGCAGTAGTTCCTGAGAAATCGCGATAACAAGGTTTCATGTGGAAATCCAAGATGGCTGCCTGGTGGCCATATTGGATTTTCGAATCGGACCAGAAAAGGTATCTTGCACAACTAGACCCCAAGGGGAACCTGTGTACCAAATTTGAGAAAGACCCATGAAGTAGTTCCTGAGAAATCGCGATAACAAGGTTTCATGGGGAAATCCAAGATGGCTGCCTGGTGGCCATATTGGATTTTCGAATCGGACCAAAAGAAATCGCGATAACAAGAATTGTTTACGGACGGACGGACTGACGGACGGACCACGGACGAAAAGCGATTTGAATGATGGTGATGGTGGGCTAACAAAAGATGGACATGTCACCTCAGGTACAATTACTTCTCCCGGACTGCCGAAATTATTTTATGGACGACGGCTGAATATTGGGTGTCGAATCTGACGCTTGCTACCCTAACTCTGTCCCATTCACCCAGTGTGGACCATTGTAACATTACAGAATCCAAAGTCGTGAGACTCTCCAAAAACAACCAACACCAGACTGATTATAAAATCAAATATGCTTGGTATAAACAATATATTTATCCCAGAAAAGAAATGGGGATTGGCGAACAGCAAAAGCCTATATTAACGCCTCTCGGTGACAGATATTACACATTTAACTGCAGTTCTGGCGGTTTATATGTAGAAATATGTCAATATCATATTTATTAAATACAATGATTGCCATAGCTCAGAGAGCCGTACTGAACCCCATAAATAACCTCAGAAATATCCAATGGTATATATATATAAAGATCTTTGCAAATGATGAGATGGGATATTGAATATGAGGTCCAGAACTGGTTAATAATTAATCTGAAAATCGTTTGTGGCTTCAAGATAAACTTAAGGACCCGGATGTTGTATTTTCTGCTTAAAACTTGGTTACCAAATAGGTTTCAACATCGTGATAGGGTAGTCCGAGTAATTCAATCGTAGCTGCTGCATAATGGTGACAGTAGAGAAAGAAGTGTTTTGGGTTTTTATTTTCATTCCCGCAAGTACAGAATGAACTATCAGAGCAATATCTTGAGTACATATACTCGTGGATTATTGATAGAATGATATTCAAAGCCTTTGTCAGTGTGTCACAGTCATGTTTTGGCTTTCTTGAATAGCATTTCGTAATAGATACAAATAGGTCAAAATACAGGATCGGTGGATGTCAGTCAGACCTGGATGTCGTGCAAACAACGGGTTTTACGGCTGCTTTGTGCATGCACAAATAGCATGTCCCTTCATGTCATGGTGTCCGTATACTTATACACTTAAATCATATTTACATTTACCAATGGAGTACAGTAGTCAGGTATATCTATATGTTCACGCAAGACTGAAAAGGTTGTCAAATTATGGAAAAGTGCATGGTCAACTGGGCTCATGAGTGTATTCTATCGTCCAATCCTCCTCTCCTCACACACTCCATCGCCAGGATGCTATATCAATCAATCAATCAAGTTTATTTGTGCAACTTTGAAACGTACAAAGTATGACAAAAAGTATCTGGTCAAGCAGATACCATATGGTATCTACAGGCACAAATACATGTAACTATAGTTAAAAGTAATATATATGCATTACAACGCGAGACGGCCATCAAAGGGGGTGTCCCACTGGGATTGTGTCTCTCGACATCCGAAATTCGTACATCTGGTGAATATATTTGCTAATTTGAATCGCAATTTCTTTCGGTGGGCTGAGAAGAGTAGGCAGGGAAAAATTTTGGTTGTGATCAGAGACAAGCGCTGAATCTGTCACAGTGGAATCTTTCGTGACTGGTAGATTTTTTCATCATATAGCTAAATGGTACCTTGGAACAGATTTCATTCCCCTATACACTTCTGTGTATTGCAAACAGAGGAGTCTGTATTCATGGTATTGATAGGTAGGTTCGACATCATGATCTCAAAGTGAGAGTAAGGAGCAGTTTCTCACCTTTCGTATATAGAGAAGAATAACACTTGCTCTTAAAGTATCTGTCAGCTCTGCTCGGCCCTCACTTAAGGAATTATATCAATCAGGAAGGATTCGCATCCCCTTTAAGGTGCAATCTACTCGAATTTCACCATACTTGTCATGCAGGTCTGTGTTCATATTCTTCCGAAGACATTGTTTTAAATAACTCGCGAAATAGCCTGAAGATTTTCTTTATTTTCATTTCATGCATATTTGGAATATCCGACTCTTAGAATTACATAAATTCCCAGGCCAGACGTAGATACGCCGTAGGCAGGTCCCCCTGGAATATTGCTAATGTCAGAATTGTAATCGTATCTCTTGTGAAGTCAACGTGAGAGAGAGCACTTTTCATTGTTGTAAAGTTAATTATCGGTCCAAATATGATGTTTCATCGGGACTATCGGTAGTTTCTTTCTAATCCAGTGAAAGGGGGTATAATCTTTCAAAATGTCGCTAATCCTATTATCCTATTGTAGGGTATCGCCAAAATAACGTTTGGCGAATTCGAGGGAACGGACTACTTTGTAATGGTTATCATTTGACAATTTCTGCATATATATATATCGTATTCATACGACAACAAATATTTTTCTGCCAAAAGTAGTGCATCATTTTGGATAACTATATATGCTACTGATATATGGTGTCAACGAACGCACATTAATATTGTTAATGACAGAAATTCAAGCAATTTTGTTAACAAAGAAACATCCGAGAATGTTATCCTTTACATGAATTATGGCTTCTCACATTAATTAACATATTGGTGACCAATTTTATTGAACACCCATATTATAAATGAAATAAGGCGTTCTGCGGAGATTTTGGTAAAAGAATAGACAGAAGTTTAGTTTGGAACCAGATATAAATCTAGATTTGTATGGCGTTTTATGCGTTTTGGAATTCCAGTATAAAGTTTCAAGTTTGGCATACCGATAAGAGTGATCGAAATGGAAATACCTATTTCCGTCAGAAACTGTTTGTGTTTGTTGAATTTTTTCAAATCTACCAAAGTGATTCCAGTGAAGAAGCAACTCGATACAGTAGCAGGTGGAATAGCTGTACTTCACTACTTAACCAGCACCTGGTAATAGTAACATTTATACATAAATATCATATTATTTGGAGCCTTGTCTGGTGAAACAATAACCAGTTTACTTTGGAGGTCTGCAAGAACGTCTTGCACACTGGTATCTCTCGATGTTTCTTTTGCTTGGGGAACAGTATTGCTGTCGATTTAACCTAACCAGTTGACGATCAATAGGCTTTTTGGTCGATTTTTCGATTTTTTTATTTATGTAATCTCTCCGCAAAAAATGCATGATAAATTAGTAAATATTAGTCTAATGTTAAATAAAATAGCTTTTTCCCACGTTCTCTCGCAGAAAAGCAGGAATTTTTTAAGAAAAATGACGAAAACATAACTTGGGTACACTATGTGGCAGCCATCTTGAATTCACCCATGATCCCCTGCTCGGGGGGGTTATGCAAATAGGCACAAAATGACCCTACAAAATCACGGAGTGTCAGCTCTCAATTTTTTGAAAGGGGCCATTGGGATCTGCGAATGTATTTCTACGCGCAAAGCCTATATTTTACTGAACAGTTATTCCTTTAGACTGTTTCCTGTTTTATCGGTGATGTAAAATCGGCCGCCAATCTGGTAGACAAATCAACGCTATTGGTGAATAATTCAGCGCGACGATGTTATCTGTATGCCCGCGTAGTGGGCTACTCTATGGCTAGTTATATTCATTACGCCAGGTGTATCCAAGGCATATACATATGTGAAGCTATGATAACTACGGTTATCAAACGCATCAACGTCGAGAGAGAAATTACTTTCAATACAAGATTGAATCATAAGTTACTTGTAAATGCATATGTGTAATGTATAATATTATGTATGTAAAATTAACGCATTATAAATAAATGAAATATATTGCTAATGAGATTGAGTTCAAAATGAGAATAAAGATGGTTTCTATACATGTATGTATCTGACAGTATGTACTTACTGATTGAGGGATTACCAATGGTAAAGGCAATAGTAGAATAGGAGTCAGGACCACAATCAAAGTTTGACGGAAAGCCCAAATCTGTCGGAGGATACCACCCGCCATCTTGACAAGTTATGGCCTCTTATGGTAAATGCTCCCTGTTAGAAAAACCACCCCTCCGTCGGCTTTGAATGGTAAGAGTTTTATCCGCGGCAGGTTTTGCATGTAGGTAAGCTGTCTGTTTATGTTCTCCACTAGAGTAAACAGATTATTATGCATGTAGGTATTCTCTGTCGTCTATGTGCACTGCACGGGTATACAAGCTGAACTGATGAACCCGGTAGTCCTGTGTGTTTACGTTAAGGTAACACTGAAGGTGTGCACATATTGAGTCCAGTGTTGTTGTCCTTTTTACTGTATTGACCTATAGCAGTTGCAAGTCACTGGCAAGTTTGCTGCACAGTAATAGTCACTGGCAAGTTTGCTGCACAGTAATTTTACTGTAAACTTGTGAATTTTACAGTACCGTAATTATTTTACAATTCCGAGGCGATTTATAGTAGTTATTGGTTTTACAGTAGTAACGGTAGTGGCAAATTTACTGGCATCTGCAGAGTGGTTTACTGTAAAATTCACAGTAAAATTATATACTATACATATAAACAAAAGGTGTTTTATATACCGTATCAAATATTTCTATTGTTTCGGGATACAACTGAATCAAATGTTAGATATTGCTCCGGGGTCGTTGAGCTTCGAACTCTGCAGGGAATAACTTATCTAAATCTAAACGATTTTTAATTGTAATCAGAGACTTTCTTTCTTCGTCAATGTTAATAATTTTTGGATTTTATTATTCTAGTACAAACAGAAAGACACAGAAGTACGAGATAAATCACACGAATCTGTACGGTAACCTACTCCGGTTGCATTATGCTTAACTGTATAAATAAATCGTTATAATAAGTTATAAGATATTTATTGTCTCTCGATCCTCATAACCTACATCGTAGTCAGATTATGTGTTATCAGTTCAGTACAACGGCTTGTCTATCGTATACTATTTCAGAATCGTGCCTCTGACTCATTCTGACCTGCGATATGTACATATATCGACAGGGCATGTCGACGCATCCATTATACAGACTGTTGCTCCAAGTTAGTGGTATGACCAGGTAAGACCCTTCAGGTGAAACTGATTGGCCAATCCGTTTGATGACCATTTTGAATATACGCCGGGAGAACCCCATTCTCGGATTAAGAAATCTGACAGCATATGTCTGACCTGAACAGCAAATCAACTAAAAGTGTGTATCCTCAAAATTAGACTAGATAGACGGCACTGGTGCTCGTCACACAGCCTACAACACTACACTTTTGCACAGTCCCTATTCACGCAAAAAAATGCTAATGTCGCCACGCGGGGGTCATGGATGTTACTAATTATGTACGTTTTCATAGGCTGCATGAGCAGTTGAATTTCAATATGAGCTCATCTCCCATGATGCTGCACCCGAGTTTTGTTTTAATCTGCGTGAACAGGCGACACATACCAATCTTACGGCGCAACTACGTCACATCACGTGTTATAAGCAGGTAGGCGGTGGCCAATGCATTCTAGGTATTCTTCTCCTTCATTTCCTTCTGGTCTGATATAAAGTCATTTCATGAATTCCACGAAGAAGCGGACATCGCTAAAAACAGCCCTTTTTCGCATAAAATTCACTTCACATTCTTTCGTAGACAATATATTAGTATGCTGTTTTTTCTATTCGCTTCCACTGATCTCCGGGAACACGCCAATAACAGAGAAGATGTGTTTTAATCTCGAAATATTTTTTCCGCAATTTTATAATCCTGATGAACTCAGGAAATTCGAAATTGTCAAGGAAGAAAAGTTGCATTTTACTGAAAAGTATACTATTTTAAAACATCTGTAGAAAAGATATGACTGTGACAGGAACTGTATTCATTGGCCAAAATAAGAGTTCAGGGTTTTAATTTTATAATTAGAAGTGATAAATTCCTCCTAGAAATATTTTTTGGGAGAAAATGTGTAATTAATTAAGCTCTTTTACCGAGAAGATTTAAAAAGCGCACTCGTGATTCCATCACGATTTTTTTGTGATTCCGTCACGAGCTAGATTTAACCCCTGTGACGACCTAATCGCGTTTTTCTCATGCGGAAAAAAACACAATCATCCTTGGATTCTGTATTTTAGTAAAAGATGTCATATAAGAATAATCAGATTGAAACAAAGCAGCAAAAAAATAGACAAGCAACACTAGTCAAGAGGCATGTCCTTTTCAGGTGATTCCGTCACGAACATTTCGAGGCAAGATTTACTGAAAATGCTGGATCATCTCTGGATTTTTCATGGATCCGTAAAGAGATGTCATATAGAACAGCAAACTAAGCAAGAAACCACATGGGTATGACCTCGGAACTTCCGTGTATATGGCTTTGAATAAAAAAAAGGTCTTCCCAACGGTGATTCCGTCACGGTGGAATTCATGATTTCGAGTTTCCTGTTGTTGCAGCCAAAACACGATACTCGTACTGCACATCTTCAACACGGGATTGCACACCTCAACACACCTCAACTCGTACTGCACACCTCAACACCTCAACACGATACTCGTAGTGCACATCCTCAACACGGGATTGCACACCTCAACACACCTCAACTCGTACTGCACACCTCAACACCTCAACATGATACTCGTACTGCACATCCTCAACACGGGAGTGCACACCTCAACTCGTACTGCACACCTCAACACGATACTCGTACTGCACATCCTCAACACTGGATTGCACACCTCAACACACCTCAACTCGTACTGCACAACTCAACACCTCAACACGATACTCGTACTGCACATCCTCAACACGGGATTTTCTAATGAAAGTATCACATGAAAGTTGACGTTGACGTTTACATATGAATAAGTCCTTTGTTTGTGACAGTGATAAAACCATTTATGATTGATGTGGATGTTCTCCCTGGCATACTTCCGTATTTTCGAAACATATATATATAGGGAGGATTTTCTATTTTCTGCAAATATATATTGGTTATTTGAAAGAACCTAGAATGGTTTTGGTTTGACGTGTCATATTTTTGTTACAAGAGACAGTCCTGCCTATACCGAAGTAGGCCAGGCAGCACATTTTGATGAATCATGAATCCATTTATTCGAGGATGAGATTTCACGACAAAATGCAATTTTGCAGGTTTTGGATTGAAACAAAATAATCGCCTTTATTGCCTGCATACATAAAGAAGTTTTTCGTATGTAAACGCCACATATCTTTTGGTTCGTGCCATTGATTTTTAGAACAAATTCAATGTGACTGTTCGATCCGAGAGATGCCAGTGGTCTAACCCTTTCAGTATATCGTGTCTAAAGGGGGTGGCGTGGGGAGGGGATTTATTATTTATTTTGATTATTTATTGTTTCAAAGAACCATTATATTTTTCACTATAGAATACATCGGGTAAAAGATGATTTGGTCGACATAGGCCTGAAGAATTTTCTCCGAAAGTACACTCGAACAACGGATAAACCTCTCCACCACGAAAATTCAAATAACCTACCTCGGTTACACATTTCCTATAACCATGACCCGAGCTATCATGTTGATGATGATGATGATACAGTCTTGATCCGACCGTCAGTAGTCAGCCGCCGTTCATGTAGAATCTTCACATCCCTATCGATAGACCGTATTCATACATCACCAGTAACACAACTTCCAAGCAACGTTGAACTCGGTCAATCCTTGGATCGGTGACCGGGTGATGTACTGGCTGGGCTGATCAGTGTCCAGGGAAATAGGAACTGTGGACACTCGCGTGTTCTGGCACATGTAGGCACCGTCGTGTTATGACTGAAAAAAATGTTGAAAACGACGTTAAATCCTACTCACTCACTCACTCACTCACAACTTCCCAAAGTCTCTATTCATACAACACCAATAATACAACTTCCAAGTGACAGTATTCATACATATTCAATAACACAACTTTCAAGAGACCGTCTGCATACATCGCCAATAACACAACTTCCAAGACCGTTTTCATACATCACCAATAACACAACTTCCAAAAGACCGTACGTCGCCATACATCACCAATAACACAACTTTCAAAGACAGCATTCACACGTCATCAATGACGCAACTTCCAAGCAGGCATAATCAGCTATTTTTTCGATGTTGTCAAGAAATTAGGATTCCCTATGGGCAAATCCATAACAGTGGTATAGTTACTCTTTCTCTACTACTAACACTGCAAAAGCAGTTACTAATGCTTTAGTTTGAACATATAGTATGTTGAGGTGCCTCACATGATTTTCAGTTCTTTGGGCAGTGATCTGTCCAATACTAACATCATCGTACAGCCTCAGCATTGCTGTTATCAGTTGTCGATGTCGCAAAAGTTCATCTATCTATGGAAGCCGATAGCGGTCACTCGCGTTCTCGCTATCTCGCCCTATAGATTTGGCCAGGCGAAATGGCGAAAATACGAGAATTAGGGGCGCGAATGGCCGATAGCGGCCATCAAAAAGGTCGCGGCACGATAACACGAGAACACGCGAACGATGCCATTAGCGAGTCGCGACCTACCATTCGCGTGTTCTCGTCTTCTCGCATACTCGCCTCATGATAGGTCGCGGCATGCGAACACGCGAACGCGCGAATGGCCGATAGCGGCCATCAAAAATGTCGCGGCACGATAACACGAGAACACGCGGACGATGCCACTAGCGAGTCGCGACCCACCATTCGCGTGTTCTCGTCTTCTCGCATACTCGCCTCAGGATAGGTCGCGGCACGCGAACGCGCGAACGCGCGAATGGCCGATAGCGGCCATCAAGAAGATCGCGGCACAATAATATAAATCTGAATATAATTTAATACGAAACGAAATTTAGTATTTTTCCGTTTTACAAAATGAAATCCGATGATCAGTCAAGCGACAGACAAAGGAACAGTACTTCATTCAGAAGTTCAAATGTGAATTAATACCTTTATTGATATATGAACTGTGGAATTGAACAATTAATTATTTCTTTTATGCATGTATCGACTGAAAAAGGAGATGTCAGGTCTACCGAAATTTAAAAAAACATATAACCTGTTATATTTTGAAACCCTCAAAACTCTCAGATAATAAATATTCTTCTCGAAATTTGGTTTGAAAAGCATCAGCAAGCATATAAAAATGAACGAAAATCAATAAAGAGATGGAAACTACATGGTCTTTGCTCTGTCTTGTTCTACTCTTGTTTATGTCAGCTCGCGCGTCGCCTCCAAAAATACGCATGACCACCCTTTTCCCCAAACATATCAGCAGAACGATCTCCCTTGATCAAATGGAGATCTGCAACCTTCCATTTGTCTGCAATGTGATGTTGAGAGTCAGAAAAGGCCGTTAGCTGTTCACATAGTGTTCACAGATAGAAAAGGTTGACAACTATCACCCCGAGAAAGTGATGAGTTTGGGCCATCACTCTTTTTTTACGATCACTTTTGAAAACGATATACATCACATCTGAAGAGTGATGAGCAATGAGTGTAAATTTAGCTCATCACCTTTTAAAGGTTTCTGGTTCGAGACGTGGCACTGTGTCTCAACATATTGACCTACAGCTGTCCTAAAACGGGACTCTCCTGAAATAAATAACAATACGCAAAAATAGGGTCTGAAAGCCAGAAACACGTTTGGTTTTGTTTTTGTTTTTTTGTTGTTGTTTTTTTTGTTTGTTTTTTTTTGCATTTTGGTCAAAGTGTAAGTGAAGCAATCCGTTATAAATGCCTCTTGTTCTAGACGCCTTTGTACCACACCTCTGAGGGCCAACTTGGATACTGCACAAGCTGGGCCCGTAATCGTCCTAACCAATTGAAATTGTCAGTCCTAAACTAGATCAACAAGCAGGTGCCAATATGGGGCTATGTTGGGGCACAAACTGCGGTCGGGAGATATGTATGCGAATTAAATTCGAAATAAAAAATAAAATGTAGAGTTTTGAGCTAAACTGTATATTGTACTGCTAAACCGGTTTCGTCCATTTTATGGTCTTTTCAATAGCAATGATATATTTTTTTCCTATGTGAAGTTATATATATACATATAGTTGCCTTGCTGTTGAACATGCTGAAACGCATTTTTATATACAAATTAGACACTGGAGACATATTTACAATATACTGGAGAAGCCAAATCGTAAAACAGTTTGTTATAATCCGACAATGATATATACTATAGAACAAGAACTAAACAATTAGCTGCATTGCCCTGATGTTGAACAGAAGATGACATGTCCGTTGAGTTAGTTTTGCCTGACACGTCCAGACTTGATAAATGCATGGTTAGTTTTTACCGACAGTTGTCTGACATCTCCTTTTTCAGTCGATACATGCATAAAAGAAATAATTAATTGTTCAATTCCACAAGTTCATATATCAATAAAGGTATTATTATAACAGTTTAATTCACATTTGAACTTCTGAATGAAGTACTGTTCCATTGTCTGTCGCTTGACTGTATCATCGGATTTCATTTTGTAAAACGGAAAAATACTAAATTTCGTTTCGTATTAAATTATATTCAGATTTATATTATTGTGCCGCGACCTTCTTGATGGCCGCTATCGGCCATTCGCGCGTTCGCGACCTATCCCGAGGCGAGTATGCGAGAAGACGAGAACATGCGAATGGTAGGTCGCGACTCGCTAATGGCATCATTCGCGTGTTCTCGTGTTATCGTGCCGTGACCTTTTTGATGGCCGCTATCGGCCATTCGCGCGTTCGCGTGTTCGCGTGCCGCGACCTATCCTGAGGCGAGTATGCGAGAAGACGAGAACATGCGAATGGTAGGTCGCGACTCGCTAATGGCATCGTTCGCGTGTTCTCGTGTTATCGTGCCGCGACCTTTTTGATGGCCGCTATCGGCCATTCGCGCCCCTAATTCTCGTATTTTCGCCATTTCGCCTGGCCAAATCTACAGGGCGAGATAGCGAGAACGCGAGTGGTCGCTATCGGCTTCCATATCTATCAGATATAGTTTCTCTCGGCAATCACCATAAATGTTGCACTGGAATTTTAACTGGAATTTTAACTTTTCTTTATGGTAAGGTATGCTCCAATTGGCGGTGTTAAAATTGACAACACAGCATAGTAAATAGATTTGTTTTCATCGAGGAATAAGATATTTAATCAATGGGGCATCAATATTTTAATTTATGGGACATTAATATTTTAATTGATGAGACATTAGTATTATAATTAATGGGACATTAATAATTCTAATTGATGGGATATTAATATTTTAATTAATGGGACATTAATATTTTAATTAATGGGACAGTAATATTTTAATTAATGGGGCATTAATATTTTAATTAATGGGCCATTAATATTTGTAAATGGACCATGCATAACTCAGTACCCCCAAGATTTAGCTTAAAGTTGAGGACGCCCGGCAAATTCGTTCGGTACGATCGAGTACGTTATCTGTGCCACATTCGTTAGTCCGAACACCTTCATGATACTGGCCTATAATTTTTAGCAGATCAATGCAACATAACCAATATCTAACTTTTTTATTATCGACCAAGACTATACATCATGATCCGTGGATATATTTATTGCACAACACATAATAATAAATGTCGACGCGAAACTTAATTTTGTGCACACATCTGACTGATGATAAATCTCCTTATATTATCTGTATAATACTCATAACTCCCTGTAATCCTTTGTTCGGATTTTAACGGAAAGTGAATGAAAGACACAAGTTTGACCAGTTATCCTTGAATGAGGGGGAGAGGAGTTGTCTCCCATTATAGATATGGTTATATATAATATATGCTTGTATATGGTTATACTTCCAATACACTATCTCTGTGACCTGGGATCACAATTATAATTGTCAAAATCCAAACGCACGTCAGGAATCACTCCCTTTCTGGACAGTATAATATAATATTCCAGAAAGACAAGCATGGTGCATGCATTTCTTGCCCAGTAGCAGATTATTTGATTCTGAAAGTGCGCCACAATATCCCTTAACGTGGGGTTATTGTGGGGCAGTCAGATAGCACACCAATTACCCCTGGAATGAGGGAAGTAGTATATAAAGATGATTACAGGTCACATTTTGCCGGGGGAGGTAACTCTTGGGGCCGGTAGGGGGCGCTGTTTTGACCTGTGAACATGTATTGACCTGTCTGTGGGGGTTTCCCATGACGTCACAGGGGTCACTGAGTGCAAGTGTTGGTGTGGGAGTGGGACCAAGATGCCGGCTGTGGGTGGTGGGTTCAAAATGGCGGCTGTGGGTGGTGGGTTCAAAATGGCGGCTGTGGGTGGTGGTGGGTTCAAAATGGCGGCGTGTGGTGGTGGTCAAAATGGCGGCGTGTGGTGGTGGTCAAAATGGCGGCGTGTGGTGGTGGTCAAAATGGCGGCTGTGTGGTGGTGGTCAAAATGGCGGCTGTGTGGTGGTGGTCAAAATGGCGGCATGTGTGGTGGTGGTAAAAATGGCGGCATGTGTGGTGGTGGTCAAAATGGCGGCGTGTGGTGGTGGTCAAAATGGGCGGCGTGTGGTGGTGGTGGTCAAAATGGCGGCGTGTGTGGTGGTGGTCAAAATGGCGGCGTGTGGTGGTGGTGGTCAAAATGGCGGCGTGTGGGGTGGTCAAAATGGCGGCGTGTGGGGTGGTCAAAATGGCGGCTGTGTGGTGGTGGTCAAAATGGCGGCTGTGTGGTGGTGGTCAAAATGGCGGCTGTGTGGTGGTGGTCAAAATGGCGGCGTGTGGTGGTGGTCAAAATGGCGGCGTGTGGGGTGGTCAAAATGGCGGCGTGTGGGGTGGTCAAAATGGCGGCGTGGTGGGGTGGTCAAAATGGCGGCGTGTGGGTGGTCAAAATGGCGGCGTGTGGGGTGGTCAAAATGGCGGCGTGTGGGGTGGTCAAAATGGCGGCGTGGTCAAAATGGCGGACTGTAGAAAAACGTATAAAAGAAGGCGATTTTTAGCGGTGGGGTGTATTCATTGCACTACTTGCCTGACTTACCTGACCTGACCAGCCTGCCTGCCCAGCCTGACCTGCCTGCCTGCCTGCCTGCCTGCCTGCCTGCCCAGCCTGACTGCCTGCCTGCCTGCCTCACCTCTAGCCTGCCTGCCTGCCTGCCTGCCTCACCTCTAGCCAGCCAGCCAGCCTGCTTGCCTGCTTGTATGAGCTGTGGAGAACCTTTTACTTTTTTTCATTTTACCAGTGCAAATTCACCAGACTATTACACCGTTTTTGCCCAGCCTGAGCCCACAGTCATGGAGTCATACTTTTTAGTGAAGCTTCGAAAGTACCGTGTTCGCCTCATTGATGAGATGCAGCTGACCAGTATCACTCAGTAACACAAATCAACGCCTTACACGTATGTAATATAAATTATTTTTAATAATATCTATGCTAGGAAATATCCCCCCCCCCCCTTCTCGAAATTTTTCTTTCAGCTTTGGTCTTTAGGAGAACGTGTCACAGTGAAAAAAGACATCACAGTTATTTCCCTATATTATGGAAACTTTTAGCGGCCAATTTTAGTATCTACAGGTAGGCATTTATATATTGGCAGAATTTTCTCGTGTAACTCGACCATCCTTCACACGGATCAGCTGTTTTTATGTCAACAAAACACCTCTATTTTTAGTTTCATTCGCGCGATTGCATGGACGTCCACTGCCGGTTTTGGACCATTTATCAATGCAAATTTCACGTATTTTTCTCAAACAGCTCATGACATATAACGCTCGAGTAAAGGGCCATTTCCACAGCACGCGTTTCCGCAGCGACAACCACATCCGAAAAATAGCCCTCGTGTTATTCAATGGTGCAGTACTCACAGCACGCGTCAGTCGCGGCGACATCAGAACCACATTTTTGACGCGCGACAAAATTAGAACCAGGGCTATTTCAACGCGTTGACGCTGAACTATTGACCAATCAGAGGGGATAGAAATCGTTAGCCCGGCAACGTTGAGGGGAATCCCTTCCACTGAATGGCTGAACTGGCGGGAATGTCGCTGTCATAACGCGTGCTGTGGAAATGCGCCGAACTGCATAAAATTGTGGTTTGCAGTTGTGGTTGTCGCGACGCGCGCTGTGGAAATGGGCCTTAAGTCTCCACATATGCAGTCAGTCCTCCGGGATATTTTGCCAGCAACTTGACAAGGAGCACGGAATGGGACACCGTACATTTGTTCTACGTTACACATTCCCGCTACATCATGAAATATCCGTACACCATCACTATATATGCCTACGATCTTACTATTTATAGAGTTTGTCGCTCAAAATCACTCATTGACTTTATCAACAAGAATTACACCATGCCTCGCGCATGGCTCAGCTGAGATTACAGCGTAGTACTGCCAGCACCAACAACGAACTGGCAGACGACATGATCCAACAATTGACTAAACAGACAAGATCTCTCCTGCCAGTACGTCTCAATTTATCACGTATTTTTCTCAAACAGCTCATGACATATAACGCTCGAGTAAGTCTCCACATATGCAGTCAGTCCTCCGGCATATTTTCCCAGCAACTTGACAAGGAACACGGAATGGGACACCGTACATTTGTACTACGTTACACATTCCCGCTACATCATGAAATATCCGTACACCATCTCTATCTCTCTTACCCGTACGTCTCAATTTATTTCAAACTGTTCACAATACATTCTAGAATAATATGATGCACGAATTTAAGAGTTTTGTGTCACAAAATGGCGCATAGGATGGCAATTGGCATCATTCCCCCGGATAATCGCAGCTTTCCAACCATAGCGCCATCTGAACCTTATTACGCAAGGGAGACAACTCGCACTAGGCCATGTTGTATTGGACCAAAACTATTGCCACTGTATTTTTGTGATTGTATGTTACATTTGTTATGTACCTGAAAAAATAATAAATAAATAAATAAATAATAATAATAAAAAAAAATAAAAAATCGGCGAGTAGTAGACAAAGGGAAAATTGGGAAGTACTGACCATGCCCCAGAATACTTCATATGCATATCACGGCCTTAAGGCCTATGTAAGATGTAATCTACTTCACATTTTAGTAGTATAAAAAGCGCAAGTCCTATTGACCTTCCCCCTCCAAAGAAATAAGAAGTCGTGACCGATTCATTGTCAAAATCGGCTCTATTTTACAGGAGTATATACGATCAGGATGAGGCGACGTGACCGATCGAGATCTCCCTTGGCGCGTGAGAATGTGAGAGGCGAACACGACTTTCCTGAGGATCCAGCTGTGCCTCCCGCTGACGCCTTGCCCGAAGACCACCCTGTGAGTGACATCTATCGGCGCCATTGGAGCATCATCCGACGATGTTTCCACCGTCATCGCCCTATTCAAGACTTGTATAATTTCAGGCTACAGGACCTCACGTATCTTCCTAACTATGCCGAGAACATTTTCAGAGACCAAGTGACAGCGTTCAAAGTGAATATGACATTCGGCTATATTCTACGGCACAAAGAGACGGACCAGTTACGGTATTTTTATCCGAGCAATAATACCTATGTGTTTGACAAGCCATTCACCATCATCAATCGTGCGTCACTGGAGCCCCTCATCGACCAACTGACTACGTTGGACCCATTGGAATGGGCCCGGTTGCAACGCCCCAATACCAAGTGGACTGTGGAAATGGTCACCAACGTGACATTTTTCGTGACCAAAATGAGAGATCATCCTATCGGTGCTCCTGTACTACTACCCCCTTGGCTGCTCAATCGAAAAGGACTGTATGCATTAACCGGAGGGCCACACGGGCCCTACAAAGACCAGAAATGTCTGTTCCGGTGTTTGGCCATTCATTTGAACGAATGTCATCCCAAGACTTGTGATAGTAGGGCCAATATCTTTTGGAGACAATATTTAGAGGAACGAGACCTGGACGCGCGGCAGTTCCGGGGAGTCCCATTTAAGAATTTGGATGTCGTGGAGTCACTGTTCAACGTCAATATCTTTGTGTACCGTTTACTACGGGAAGAGAAGGAGGATAAGGAGGAGGATCATTACACATTTGTGGCTGAATTGGTGCATCGGTCTTCAGAACGGTATGCTTCCACCATGAAAGTCAACATCTTCGACGACGGCGGGGTGAATCATTTTTCCCTGATCTATGATATGAGTCTGTACGCGCAATCCTACAGTTGTGCCCAATGCCATCGGGTGTTTAAACAGTCTCAGAACTTACATCGACACGAAAAGATTTGTGACCACACTGTCAAACGGAAATTTCCTGGCGGTGTGTACCATAACACGCCCACCATCTTCGAGGAACTGGCCGATGAAGGTCTCATCATACCGGAAGAGCATCGTTATTTTCCTACCGGGCATGTTACGATTTCGAGGCGATTTTGGAACCGATGGACGCGGCCTCGGCGAAAACACAGTGGACACAGCGCCATATTCCCCTGAGTGTGAGTATTTCCAGCAACGTACCTGGCTATGACGCTGCACCGGTGTGTTTCGTGTCCGCCGGCGACGCCCATGACTTGATTACCCGCATGATGGACTATTTAGAGGAAGTCAGTGCAGCTAGTACAGAACTATTGGTGTCCAAGTTCCAGGACGTTCTGGACCAACTCGACGACCGGATTCCTACACTGGGTGTATCGTTCAGTGACGATGAAGAGTCCGAGTCAGAGTCCGAGAAGCCGGAGCCCATGCAACCGCAGGATGTCCCTTTACCTAAACCGTATGCGGAGAAATTGAAAATCCGCTTCCTGCAATACTTAGGCCAGTTACCGGTGCTCGGATTCAACTCGGGGCGATACGATCTCAACATGGTGAAGGAATTTCTATACCCTTACTTGGCCCAGTCCGATACCATCAAGTCCGTCATCAAAAAGATCAACAACCACATGGCCCTCACCACCACATCACTCCATTTCCTGGATGTACGGAACTACTTAGCTCCCAATTATAGCTACGATCAGTGGGTGAAGGCCTATGACTGTGCACAAACCAAAGGGAAGTTCCCTTACACCTATATATCGACGCTCGACCGCTTGGAGGAAACACAGTTGCCACCCCGGGACGCGTTCTATGACGATCTCAAGCAAGTGGAATGTTCGGAAGACACGTACCAGGAACTACAGCAGGTATGGAATGACCAACACATGCAGACCTTGCGAGATTTCCTGGTGTGGTATAACAACTTAGATGTGGTCCCTTTCCTCGAAGCGGCCGAGAAAATGGTTCAACTCTTTCGTCGCGAGATGCACGTCGACATCTTCAAGGAGTGTTTGAGTTTACCGGGTCTCGCGCTTCGCCATCTCTTCCAAGAGTGTCCTACCTACTTCTCGCTGATACAACAAAAAGATGAGGACATGTATGATTGTTTAAAACAGAACATCGTCGGCGGACCTAGCCTTATTTTTCACCGCTACCATGAGAAGGATGTCACTACTCTTCCCGGTGGGAAACCCTGTGCCAAAATCATTGGATTCGACGCCAATGCCCTGTACCTGTGGTCTCTCGCCCAACCCATGCCCAGCGGGCATTATACGCGTTGGTGGCAGACGGTCAACATTTCACACCTCAACGTACGCCGTACAAACATCTCGCCGACCAGTGGTTGGATTGGGAAGCCGATCGACGGGGAATTTATATACGCCATCAGACCAACGCCACAGAGAAGCGCATAGGAGATCGTCGACTCCCCGTCGATGGGTTTGCCCTTGTACAAGGAACACCGACCGTATTTCAATTTTATGGGTGTTACTGGCACGGCCACCAATGTCCTTTCAGCGCTGGACGCTTCAACGAACGACGTGGGAAATCAGCAGAAGAATTACGAGCAGAAGTGGTGGAGAATGGAGATTACGTCAAAGAGTTGGGGTACCATCTTATCGAACTGTGGGAGTGTGAATTTCACACCATGTGCCAGGCCCTCCCACACTTACGCGACTTCCTTAAAGCGCGCGAGTACCCGTTGAGTCGCCGACCACTCTTGACCCTGCCACAGCTTTTCCACGCCGTTCGTTCCGGGACCCTGTATGGATTTGTGGAATGCGACCTGCATGTTCCCGACACTCTCAAGCCACTCTTCGCCCAGTGCCCGCCTATCTTCAAGAACACGCTGGTGGGTCGGGCTGACATTGGAGAGACCATGGGCGCCTATGCTGAGGAACATGACGTATTGAAACAACCTCGTCGAATGTTGATTGGGAGTATGTGGGCAGAGAAAATCTTGCTGGGTACCCCTCTGCTACAGTGGTACATGAGCCATGGCCTCGAAGTGACGCGCGTGTACCAAATCCTTCAGTACGTACCCAATGGCTGTTTCGCGCGGAATGCCGACATCGTCACGTCTGCCCGTCGTCAAGGCGATCAAGATCCTAGTCAGGCCATCATCGGTGAATCTTGGAAATTGACAGGCAATGGTTACTACGGAAAAACGGTCACCAACCAAGACAAGCACGTCAACGTCAATATCTGTACTACACCACAAGCCCGCAAAAAGATTAACTCGCCTCTGTTTCGGTCCGTCGACGTCATCGATGATGATACCTATGAAATCTCTTCAGCCAAAAGGGTCATTCGTTACAACCTGCCCCTCCAAATTGGATGTATGGTATACCAGGTGGCCAAGCTGAGAATGCTCCAGTTCCTCTATGATTTCATGGGTGTGTATTTCGACCTATCCGATTGGCAACTCATGGAAATGTGCCTACATGGCCGTCTCTAATGCGGATTGGGAGTCCCTGGTGAAACCTGAGTTACGCGCACAGTATGAGGTGGAACGGGACCAGTGGCTACCTCGACGTGACCATTACCAGTACGACAAGCGGACGCCGGGCCTGTTTAAGCTGGAGTGGAGCGGAGATGCCATGATCGCCCTGTCGTCTAAGACCTACTTCTGTTACGGTGGAGATGGAAACAATAAGTTCAGTTGCAAAGGAGTCAACCGGCGTGACCCCAACATCGACAAAGCCTTGTACCTGAACGTGCTCCAAAGCCAGACCAGTGCGAGTGGCACTAACCGAGGATTCCGCGTCGACCACCAGATGCGAACCTACATCCAGAAACGAGATGCCTTCACATTTTTCTACCCGAAACGGAAAGTTCTTCCCGATGGCATCAGTACCACTTACTTGGACTTGTGAACATATCTTATACCCGGACTTGTGAATTCTAATGGACATACATATTTGGACTCTAAATTACTCTCTATATATACATTACACCATGAACTTGTTTGTCATTCTTTTGAATAAGTACTCGATATACGTCAGTTCGATGACTCGGTTTAACTGTTATATACTCCACTGTGATTTCTCTCTCTCTATACATACGTTCACCTCAATTCTTGTTTGCAACGTTCTTATATACTTGTACATACATTCTTGTTCACTTGTTCACCTTAATAAATATTCGAACTTCACTTGGGTTTTCATGAAGTTTTTTATTGAACACCACCACCACCGAAACATTCGTACTAACCATGCTCCGAGCAGGTTATATCATGGTGTTAACACCTATGTTGGGTTTCTGGGTATTGATGGGTCACATCCCGAGCACTGAAAGAGTTCCAAATGTTTCCTTAGACGTCCGGATGTTCAACCTCCGGGACTTTTTCACCGGCCTGGCCCTGGACGCAGCGCGAGCGCGCGCGCGCGTGGGTTTTCCGGCCGCAGCGCGCGCGCGCACGCGTCATCATCGGCAGTGCGCGCGTGCGGGTCAAAAGGTCAAAGGTCACATCCAGGTCAAACGGTCTCCCTTTCGGCAAGGTTCGGAGAATACATAGAACTTATAGTCATAAACTTGATCTATACGTGTTGGACGAGTCTTCATTCACCGTATACACGCACCTCAATGAAATGCCCGCTCCAAACCTAGACCAAATACACGTACTTGGTCTGTGGGCTGATTTCATTGGCTCTCTATTTTTACTATAGTGCGCTTGCATTCTAACCTTGATGGGTTACATTTTGGCCCCATCCTACACCACTGATTTCAGTTTGACTGAATCTCCACATTGGGCATTGATGCATTATGAATAAAACACACAAGACAGGGGTTTTTTTGGTGAGATCTCATTTTTTTTATTCAGTGAACAACAACAACGTGAGAACAACCACGTGAAAACTGAAGCCCAGAACAAGGGGCTTGTACATTGAAAGAACTGAAGCCCAGAACAGGGGGCTTGTAAACTTAAGCCCAGAACAGCGGGCGTGTGTACATTGAAAGAATTCAAGCCCAGAACGGGGCTTGTACATTGAAATGATGGGCGGCCCAGTCATATACGAGTACATCGCGGTCCTCGGCCTTGGGGTACTCGTCAAACATCTGTACGATGGTAGATAAGGGTCTTCCCCGGCATCGATGGTACAGGTAAAACAAGCAATATTGTCCGCACACGCTACTGGTCAGGCTTTGCAACGTTTGACTGTTCCAACACCACGTCTCTGTGCCTTGATCCATGAAGTCTGTTAAATCGGGATGGAGGGGTGGCAGGCCGTACGGGTCAAAGTATTCCCCCTGCTGTTCTGTCAAGTACACGGCCACCCAGTGTTCACCGGGCCGATCCATCGGGTCCGTGTTGAGAACGTAAGCAGCAGGATACATACGGTCTAATGGAAACACATCTCGGGCGAACACCCCTTGAAAGACCATACGTGTCTCTGGGTCATTCTCCAGCACGGAGGTTATCTGGTCTGTATCCATGTTAGGTGGAGAAGTCACACAGGACGTTGCGCGCCTTGTCCACTTGAATGATGTTGTCAAACTCGGCGTAGCAGATCACATTGACGGTGGTCGCCAGGGCTCGTGCAAAGTGGGTTTCCAACCGTAAATTGCCTTGCTTGGTCAGGGCCAGCTGATGGTCGTTCTCTAAGGTGGGGGTCAGATCGAAACAGAACAACGTGTATCCGTTCGCGTAGTCCTCCCGACTGATCATATTCCCTTCGTCCTGGTTGATTTGACCGGTGGCTGTAAACAGGCTCTGATAGGCTCGAATGAAATTCCTGCGCCCAAAGTTCGGTGTTAAGGCCGTGGCTGGCACCTGTTGTCCATCCACATGCAGGGCCACAAAATTGATGCCGAAATGTTGAAAGTCAAACGGATTCTCTGGGTAGGCTCCGCTGAAACTGGTATTTTCCACACAGGCCAGGATCAATCGCTTGGGTAGTTCCCCCAGGAACAGGTTTTCTTTGCTGGCGCCCATATTTCCAGCAGGCACAGAGAACACTTTGGTTTGTACACGTCGGATAGGGTACTGGGCTGGTTTTGTTTCCAAGGCTTTCATGTGTCCCAATTGAACGGCTGGATTCGGTTTCACTTTTCGGACATACAGCACTGCCTCTTGGATGACAATCTTATAGTCCGCTGCATGCCCGTCTACGTTAGTGGCCATCAAGGCGAAGGTCGGAGGCGCCCGTATCAGTCGGATTTTGATGGGGATCTTGTTCAAGAGGTACCGGTCTTGCATGAACATGTCTGTGTGCAGTCGACCCATGAGATCCACCGAGGCACTGTTCGCAGTGAAAGCCTTCCGTTTGTTATATCCCACATTGTCCACTGTGTCCATGTGCTCGGGTGTGTCCTGGTAGAATAAAGCGGCTGTCAGCTGAGATTTTTTAGCCTCTCGGCCATACGACAACAGTGTCTCGATGTAGGCTCGATAGGGGTACGTGTTGGTCGAGTCACTGATGAGCTTGTCGCTGAGAAAAATATCCACCTGTTGAAACATCGAGTGCAGCCAGAGATTCGTCGGGCCCACCGTTGCAGCTTGGACGATTCTGGTGCCATCCCCACTGACCACCTTTGCTTTCACATACAAGTAGGTATGGGCTAAATCCACATAGGCCGTATCCGCATTACTGATGGTGAACTCGATGGGCCCGGTTTCGTTGATGCTGGAGAGCGCGGGAGATGCTCCACCCATAATCCTTGTTCGACACTGGTTTGTGTGGGCGGCACGGTCCACAAATCAAATTCACTGTTGGTGGAGGGGCAGGACTCGGCGTGGATCAAGGACATGTTTAAGAAAAGATATCCTTTGTCTTCTTCGATGTGCGTCGTCGCTGGGTCGGTCGTCGACTGGTGCGTGGTCTCGGTGGGGCAGCTCTTTTATTCCCTACGGTGCGTTGTGCTTTGCCCACCAAGACGCCTCCCGCTTCTTTGGCCCGCCGTTTCAAGGCTTCTTTGGGTGCCGTACCCCCCAAGACATCACCGGCCACTTGCAGTCCACTGCGTACCGCTTGTTTACCCATTGCTTTCACCCCACGCGTCACCAAGGGCAGGAACGTTTTGACGATGCTCCCGTTGCATGCGTGCACCGCTAAAGACCGGAAAGCCACCCCCGGCCTGTTGGGCATAATAGTCCATATAGCTGCGTGCATTGCACTCGTAAGGTACTTTCATTATGCAAAGTGGGGAGCTCGTGCTTGTCGAAAATGAAGCGTCAGCACCACTTTTCCTCGTTCGAATGCCACCGGTCGTCCCGTGTCATCTCTTATATCCACCGTGATCGTGTTGATGTCGGTTTGTCGTACGGGCAAGTAGAGCATGTGGGTGAAACTGAGGGTGACTTGACCTCCATACGTCTTTTTAATGGGGACTACCCGTAACAGAGGTGTGTTGATATCGCTCACGATGTGGTTGTCCACCACGTCCGAGTAGACGTAGAGTCCGTACATACCCGACTTCATATCCATCGGCATCTCGCCATGGTGTTCGGTGGGACCAGCGAACGTCTTTAGATCGAAACCCAGCATTTGCTGTAGGATAGGGCTCAGTACGACACTCGCCTTGCCGGAGACGATAATCTCTGCCTTGTCGTTGTGTGCATTGTAATCGAAGTCCACGTGATTCTTGAAGGGATAGGATTTGATGGGTTTTGAACTATTCGTGATCTCCCGTAGAGCCTTATAATGCAACAGTCTTGACAGCCCACCCATGAACTCTTTGGGGGTATCGTATTGGCCTTCGGGCAGGGTGAGTCGGGTGTTTTTGCCTTTGTAGGTCACCTCGTACCACACTTCATTGGCTCGCACGTTGTACCATGAGTAAGGGTACTGAATATCCACCAGTCCACATTCCCACCGGCCAGGTAAATGTAACGGTTGTGGTAATTGAGTCACATACTTGGCCACGGTGTTGTCAGGAAACACATCCAGCGAACTGTTACTGGGTAGGGTGAGGTAAAACATGGCGACTGAGCTGTCCTGCTGCTGCTGCTGGTTTTAATAGGTGTTCCAGGCCTTGGGCGGTTGTGTCCGGCGTCGTGTTCGTCGCGTTGACTTGCTACGTGTCACGGCTCTGGAGATGTGGGGTGTCCTGATCGAGGGTGGCTTTTTAAAGGTTTGAAAAGAAGGTGCCCGTTGTGGTGGTGGTGGAGTTTTGGGGGGTGACTCCGGTTCCCAGTCGGCTTCCCAAGAAGGTAGTGGGCCACTCGGCGATTGCTGGGTTCGCTGCATAAAGGCCCAGCGGTGGGGGTTCCCCACCAACTCCTGTGGTACATGCATGTCTTTCAAGCCTTGAGCGAAGACCTCCCATCCTCGAGGACCCGTGTGCGATCTGCGTTTACGCATCAGGTCATTCATTAAATCCGTCATGTGGGTGCCGGGGACCACCTGATTCTGTACCAGGAGTTCGCCTTTATCATTCCAAGTCATGTTAGGATTCTGTTTCATCCGTTGTAATACCAGGCCAGCTTGTTTCTTGAACGAGGCAGGTACACTATTCAGGACTTCGTCTTCCACCCACTGTGGGGCTGTGGGTGGTACCCCACCCGGCTGTTGGAACGGTGCTGAGGTCGGCGGTCTGTCACGTGGTGGTGGTGGTGGTGGTGCTGGAGTAGAGAGGGTTTTGTATTGGTCCATGTACGTCATGTACCGTTGAAGCGTCTCATTGTACCGTTGTACTTTCTCACTGTCGCTTAACCCCGGTCTCTGTAAGATCTGTTGCATCTCTCCATCGAGGGTGTTTATCGTCTTCACCGTAGGTGGGACAGGGTAGGGTGATTGGAGGTTTTGAAGGAGCCGAGGTTCGACGAGGACCATTTTTTTTCGTGTGGTTCATTGTCGGCCGAAGAGTCCACCCAATACTGGACCCAACACGGAAGCGGCCAACGGTGCTAAGATAGCCCCGAGAAATCCACCTTTCTGTAACACCTTTTTCTTTTGTGTTTGAGAGACTAGCTTCTGGACTAAGGTTCGGAGACCTGTCTTATGCTTGGCCAACTTGGTCTTCTGAGCCGGAGTCAGTGGTACGTTGCCTTTTAAGATATTGAGTCCAATCTCGCACAGACAGCACACGAGAGCAGGGTCCGCCCCGCGTACAATGGTTCGGACTAACTCGGGTGGGGCCGTCTTCAATACACGGAGCGTCGGGAGCGTGCTTCCGTACTCGCGCAGACATCATGTACAACTAATGCTAGAACCCACAACCCTGCCCTTTTTATCTATCTCAGAGAACAGAGACAAAAATCAACCATGATGTGGTATTCATTCTTTTATTATCCCCATCATCAAAACACACACACCCCAGCTGGGGGAGCCACTGTAGGTGTGTTTACATTATTTTTGCATGTACACGTGGTGAGTCTCTCCAGGAAAGATGCCGGTCCGTAGTCGAAGGTGTTCGGGGGTGGCTTGCTTCAGGTCGAAGAGCATATACCCGTGCTGAGGGGTTGTGGCATCTTTAAAGGCTTCCAACGCAAACGGTGTGCGGCCGGGATACATCTGTCTCGCCAGGTGCAGCAATTGAGTGGTATCTCTCGGGTTTTTGAAGACCACCAGGTAGTGGGCATTTAAGCTGATGTTCCGATGTTCTTTATTTTTACTGAACAGATTCTGCACAATGTAGATGATGCTGAGCCGTCGATGGTGGCTGCCTTTGGTAAAGAGTTGGGTCACCCGACTGTCCGTCTCCGCCATGAGATCATCCAGAACTACCAAGGTGTCGGGTTCCAAATCGGCAAGGTTGGGTAGGCCTTCCACGAACGTGATGTGGGGCATTGCTGCATACACTTCCTGCCATTCTCCGTAACACCACACGACTCGAGCAATAGGTGGGGTGATCATGCTGTCGGCGTGTTGAAGGAGCTTCCTGACGAAGTGCGTTTTGCCGGAACCTGTCGGTCCTGCGATGAGACACGTGAAGGGATGCTGCCAACGGGGGTCCATGGTTGAAGGTGTATCCGTTGTCGTGGTAACCCGCTCTTGTAAATTTGGTACGAGTGAACTGGAGTGGTGGGTACAACGTCGGTCGTCGTTGTCTGTTCACTGTCAGGGATGATGATGGGGGTGGGTACAACGTGGGTCGTCGTTGTCGGTTCACTGTGAGGGATGAAATCCGGTGGGTCTTCAGACGTAGTGGATGTACTTGGTGTAGGTGTGGAGCTTGGTGTGGAGCTCGTTGTGGTTTGTACACGGGGTGTGGTGGTGACTGGGCTCGATACGACTGGTGCTCTCTGTAGACCGGTTTCACTGATGGCTGGTGTTCTTAGTTGGTTA
>JAVTVY010050744.1:0-25702 GCA_036873755.1 Hanleya hanleyi | reverse complement strand
AACAAGCTCTTGCGTATCTAACCGCTTTCGCCATTTTCGAATATGCACCAGGAGCTGGTCGTTGAAATAAGCACAGCTCACAAAGATGTCGTCACCCACATGAAATTTCGCTTTGTCATTCCCCTGGTCACGAATAACTGCATCGATGGCGTAATCAAGGGTCTCCAGTTTTTGCCAAGTGTCCAAGTTCATGGCAATATGCTTACCAGGTCTGTCGTTAAAGCCCGCTGCATTAAAATGCACTTCTTCGTCTTTCACACTCACAGTTAAATAGGGTGAGAGCTCCCAAATGTCGGTGTGGGCTGCCTGGTAAGCCTCTTGGATCAGGTTGTTGATCTCCTGGACAGACATAGGAAGTTCTACCTCTTGTTTCACAGGCACTTGCTGGGGTACTACTGGCTCCTCAATCAATGACTCAGGTATTACTAACGGTGTTAGACGGGGCCGTTTGGGTCGTCCAGCACGTTTAGCAGGTGTACTCTCTGGCGCTAGTACGTTTGCTAGCTGTACGCTCTTCGGTAGTGTCCACCACTAAGATATCATCATCTACAAGGGGAATTTCAAGTAGATCCGCTAGTTCGTCATTTCGCGTGATCTTCAACCCCTCCACGAAGGCTGAAAATGCATAGGGGCCACAGCGCAGTAGACGGTCGATGAGAGCTCTGTTTTGTCGTGAAGCACTGTTCTCCGCCATGATATCTTCGACATGCTGTTTCTGGAATATGTTTTCCAGCATAAGGAAATCACATAGATCAGGCACATGCTCCATCTCATCAACGAGGCGAGCACGGTTCTTTTGAAGTGTGACTAGGTCGGCTGAATTCATCATGACTATGGGCTCAGGCTGGTGAGTAACTGCTACCGTGTAAAAGTCTGGTGAATTTGCACTGGTAAAAGTGAAAAAAGTAAATGGTTCTTCCACAGCTGATACAAAACAGGCAAACTGGCTGGATGACTGACTAGAGGTGAAGCAAGCAGGCAGGCAGGCAGGCAGGCAGGTCAGGTAAGTCACAGTGCTACGCAAAAGTAGTGCAATGAATACACCCCTACCCTAAAAATCGACTCCTTTTATACGTAAAATGGTGGTGGTGGAAGGTGGGTACAAAATGGTGGATACCCACCTGCCACTACCCTAAAACCAAGCCGCCATCTTGTACCCACCTCCCACCACGTCAATTGATGAAGGGTATGTAGTGTGGTGGGAGGTGGGTACAAAATGGCGATACCTACCTCCCACCACCCTGCAAATGGTAGTGGGAGGTGGGTACAAAATGGCGGATAACCACCTCCTACCACCCTCAAACCAAGCCGCCATCTTGTACCCACCTCCCACCACGTCAATTGATGAAGGAGGGTGTGGTGGGAGGTGGGTACCCACCTCCCACCACACAACCACACAGGCCGCCATCTTGTACACACCTCCCACCACACATCACTCACTGGTGTGGTGGGAGGTGGGTACCCACCTCCCACCACACAACCACACAGGCCGCCATCTTGTACACACCTCCCACCACACATCACTCACGCATGCGCACATCCACACTTACCCACCTCCCACCACGTCAATTGATGAAGGAGGGTGTGGTGGGAGGTGGGTACCCACCTCCCACCACACAACCACACAGGCCGCCATCTTGTACACACCTCCCACCACACATCACTCACTGGTGTGGTGGGAGGTGGGTACCCACCTCCCACCACACAACCACACAGGCCGCCATCTTGTACACACCTCCCACCACACATCACTCACGCATGCGCACATCCACACTTATGACGTCAATACAAGTTCTGCGCATGCGCAGAGAAGCGCTATTACGCTGAAAGACTCTTTGTATACTACTCACGCCGAAAGCAAGCTGATTATCTAGAACAGTGCTTTGACGTCATAGCTCCATGGAAACGGTCCAGCGGGCTGTGAACTGAAAGGGACGCGAATTCAATAATCTCACTATCTGTGCAATTAAATTATGGATTTTGTTAATGGTAGCGATACGCTGAATGCAAACATCTTTAACTATTTCAATACAGTTGCGAAATACATGGTAATTTTTATTTGCGTGCGTGTTTTCATTGTTTCTTTCATTCAGGTACATTTTTTAGCATCATCAAATGTCTACGGCCATATCACGCTGAACACACCGGTTCTCGTCTGATCACCGAAGTTAAGCAGCGTCGAACCCGGTCAGTACTTGGATGGGTGACCGCTTGGGAATACCGGGTGCCGTAGGCAAGAATTGTTTTTCTGTCCTGTTCCTTTCGATTCTCACGCCGAAAGCAAGCTGATTATCTAGAACAATGCGTTTACGTCATAGCTCCATGGAAACGGTCCAGCGGGCTGTGAATTGAAAGGGACGCGAATTCAATAATCTCACTATCTGTGCAATTAAATTATGGATTTTGTTAATGGTAGCGATACGCTGAATGCAAACATCTTTAAAGAATTCAATACAGTTGCGAAACACTTGGTAATTTTTATTTGCGTGCGTGTTTTCATTGTTTCTTTCATTCAGGTACATTGTTTTACCATCATCAAATGTCTACGGCCATATCACGCTGAACACACCGGTTCTCGTCTGATCATCGAAGTTAAGCAGCGTCGAGCCCGGTCAGTACTTGGATGGGTGACCGCTTGGGAATACCGGGTGCCGTAGGCTAGAATTGTTTTTCTGTCCTGTTCCTTTCGATTCTCACGCCGAAGGCAAGCTGATTATCTAGAACAATGCGTTTACGTCATAGCTCCATGGAAACGGTCCAGCGGGCTGTGAACTGAAAGGGACGCGAATTCAATAATCTCACTATCCGTGCAATTAAATTATGGATTTTGTTAATGGTAGCGATACGCTGAATGCAAACATCTTTAAAGAATTCAATACAGTTCGAAATACTTGGTAATTTTTATTTGCGTGCGTGTTTTCATTGTTTCTTTCATTCAAGTACATTTTTTTAGCATCATCAAATGTCTACGGCCATATCACGCTGAACACACCGGTTCTCGTCTGATCACCGAAGTTAAGCAGCGTCGAGCCCGGTCAGTACTTGGATGGGTGACCGCTTGGGAATACCGGGTGCCGTAGGCAAGAATTGTTTTCCTGTCCTGTTCATTTCGATTCTCACGCCGAAAGCAAGCTGATTATCTAGAACAGTGCTTTTACGTCATAGCTCCATGGAAACGGTCCAGCGGGCTGTGAACTGAAAGGGACGCGAATTCAATAATCTCACTATCTGTGCAATTAAATTATGGATTTTGTTAATGGTAGCGATACGCTGAATGCAAACATCTTTAAATATTTCAATACAGTTGCGAAACGCATGGTAATTTTTATTTGCGTGCGTGTTTTCATTGTTTCTTTCATTCAAGTACATTTTTTTAGCATCATCAAATGTCTACGGCCATATCACGCTGAACACACCGGTTCTCGTCTGATCACCGAAGTTAAGCAGCGTCGAGCCCGGTCAGTACTTGGATGGGTGACCGCTTGGGAACACCGGGTGCCGTAGACAAGAATTGTTTTTCTCTCGTGATCCTTTCGATTCTCACGCCGAAAGCAAGCTGATTATCTAGAACAATGCTTCTACGTCATAGCTCCATGGAAACGGTCCAGCGGGCTGTGAACTGAAAGGGACGCGAATTCAATAATCTCACTATCTGTGCAATTAAATTACGGATTTTGTTAAGGGTAGCGAAACGCTGAATGCAAACATCTTTAAAGAATTCAATACAGTTGCTAAATACTTGGTAATTTTTATTTGCGCGCGTGTTTTCATTGTTTCTTTCATTCAAGTACATTTTTTTAGCATCATCAAATGTCTACGGCCATATCACGCTGAACACACCGGTTCTCGTCTGATCACCGAAGTTAAGCAGCGACGAGCCCGGTCAGTACTTGGATGGGTGACCAACTTGGGAATACGGGGTGCCGTAGGCAAGAATTGTTTTTCTGTCCTGTTCCTTTCGATTCTCACGCCGAAAGCAAGCTGATTATCTAGAACAATGCTTTTACGTCATAGCTCCATGGAAACGGTCCAGCGGGCTGTGAACTAAAAGGGACGCGAATTCAATAATCTCACCATCTGTGCAATTAAATTATGGATTTTGTTAATGATAGCGATACGCTGAATGCAAACATCTTTAAAGAATTCAATACAGTTGCGAAATACTTGGTAATTTTTATTTGCGTGCGTGTTTTCATTGTTTCTTTCATTCAAGTACATTTTTTTAGCATCATCAAATGTCTACGGCCATATCACGCTGAACACACCGGTTCTCGTCTGATCACCGAAGTTAAGAAGCGTCGAGCCCGGTCAGTACTTGGATGGGTGACCGCTTGGGAATACCGGGTGCCGTAGGCAAGAATTGTTTTCCTGTCCTGTTCCTTTCGATTCTCACGCCGAAAGCAAGCTGATTATCTAGAACAGTGCTTTTACGTCATAGCTCCATGGAAACGGTCCAGCGGGCTGTGAACTGAAAGGGACGCGAATTCAATAATCTCACTATCTGTGCAATTAAATTATGGATTTTGTTAATGGTAGCGATACGCTGAATGCAAACATCTTTAACTATTTCAATACAGTTGCGAAATACATGGTAATTTTTATTTGCGTGCGTGTTTTCATTGTTTCTTTCATTCAAGTACATTTTTTTAGCATCATCAAATGTCTACGGCCATATCACGCTGAACACACCGGTTCTCGTCTGATCACCGAAGTTAAGCAGCGTCGAACCCGGTCAGTACTTGGATGGGTGACCGCTTGGGAATACCGGGTGCCGTAGGCAAGAATTGTTTTTCTGTCCTGTTCCTTTCGATTCTCACGCCGAAAGCAAGCTGATTATCTAGAACAATGCTTTTACGTCATAGCTCCATGGAAACGGTCCAGCGGGTTGTGAACTAAAAGGGACGCGAATTCAATAATCTCACTATCTGTGCAATTAAATTATGGATTTTGTTAATGGTAGCGATACGCTGAATGCAAACATCTTTAAAGAATTCAATACAGTTGCGAAATACTTGGTAATTTTTATTTGCGTGCGTGTTTTCATTGTTTCTTTCATTCAAGCACATTTTTTTAGCATCATCAAATGTCTACGGCCATATCACGCTTAACACACCGGTTCTCGTCTGATCACCGAAGTTAAGCAGCGTCGAGCCCGGTCAGTACTTGGATGGGTGACCACTTGGGAATACCGGGTGCCGTAGACAAGAATTGTTTTTCTGTCCTGTTCCTTTCGATTCTCACGCCGAAAGCAAGCTGATTATCTAGAACAATGCTTTTACGTCATAGCGCCATGGAAACGGTCCAGCGGGCTGTGAACTGAAAGGGACGCGAATTCAATAATCTCACTATCTGTGCAATTAAATTATGGATTTTGTTAACGGTAGCGATACGCTGAATGCAAACATTTTTAAAGAATTCAATACAGTTGCGAAATACTTGGTAATTTTTATTTGCGTGCGTGTTTTCATTGTTTCTTTCATTCAAGCACATTTTTTTAGCATCATCAAGTGTCTACGGCCATATCACGCTGAACACACCGGTTCTCCTCTGATCACCGAAGTTAAGCAGCGTCGAGCCCGGTCAGTACTTGGATGGTTGACCGCTTGGGAATAACGGGTGCCGTAGGCAAGAATTGTTTTTCTGCCCTGTTCCTTTCGATTCTCACGTCGAAAGCAAGCTGCTTATCTAGAACAATGCTTTTACGTCATAGCTCCATGGAAACGGTCCAGCGGGCTGTGAACTGAAAGGGACGCGAATTCAATAATCTCACTATCTGTGCAATTAAATTATGGATTTTGTTAATGGTAGCGATACGCTGAATGCAAACATCTTTAAAGAATTCAATACAGTTGCGAAATACTTGGTAATTTTTATTTGCGTGCGTGTTTTCATTGTTTCTTTCATTCAAGTACATTTTTTTAGCATCATCAAATGTCTACGGCCATATCACGCTGAGCACACCGGTTCTCGTCTGATCACCGAAGTTAAGCAGCGTCGAGCCCGGTCAGTACTTGGATGGGTGACCACTTGGGAATACCGGGTGCCGTAGACAAGAATTGTTTTCCTGTCCTGTTCCTTTCGATTCTCACGCCGAAAGCAAGCTGATTATCTAGAACAATGCTTTTACGTCATAGCGCCATGGAAACGGTCCAGCGGGCTGTGAACTGAAAGGGACGCGAATTCAATAATCTCACTATCTGTGCAATTAAATTATGGATTTTGTTAATGGTAGCGATACGCTGAATGCAAACATTTTTAAAGAATTCAATACAGTTGCGAAATACTTGGTAATTTTTATTTGCGTGCGTGTTTTCATTGTTTCTTTCATTCAAGTACATTTTTTTAGCATCATCAAATGTCTACCTCCATATAACGCTGAACACACCGGTTCTCGTCTGATCACCGAAGTTAAGCAGCGTCGAGCCCGGTCAGTACTTGGATGGGTGACCGCTTGAGAATACCGGGTGCCGTAGGCAAGAATTGTTTTTCTGTCCTGTTCCTTTCGATTCTCACGCCGAAAGCAAGCTGCTTATCTAGAACAATGCTTCTACGTCATAGCTCCATGGAAACGGTCCAGCGGGCTGTGAACTGAAAGAGACGCGAATTCAATAATCTCACTATCTGCGCAATTAAATTATGGATTTTGTTAATGGTAGCGATACGCTGAATGCAAACATCTTTAAAGAATTCAATACAGTTGCGAAATACTTGGTAATTTTTATTTGCGTGCGTGTTTTCATTGTTTCTTTCATTCAAGTACATTTTTTTAGCATCATCAAATGTCTGCGGCCATATCACGCTGAACACACCGATTCTCGTCCAGGGGCAGCTGTCTGAGCTGTCATAGGGTGAAGACGTGAATTTAGTGTGCTCCGTATAACGTGCCTTGTTGTTGTTGGTGTTTGTTGTATTCGAGTTTGGTACCCCGGCCTAGGATTTACCTGTGTCGGAAGGTGCCTTGGCTATGGCCACCCCTCGGGGGCGTGGAGGGCCTTTTGTGTTCAAAGGACGTGGGGGTCACAACCAACCCTTGCGGAGAAACGATGGAGGTCGAAATTATGTGAAAGAAAACTCAGTTCTAGTGAATGTGGGAGATGTGAAGAAAGTGTTGGCTGGCGACGTGATTAGTGTGGTGGAGGAGGCGTGTGGGCTAAATTCCATTTTTGCCTGTGTTCCGAAAGGAAATGATGTTTATGAGAGTACCCTAGCGGATAGAGTGTCTGTGGATTTGCTGAGCAGTGGAGTAGAAATAAAGGGATCGAGCTATTCTTGTACAGAAGTGTCTAACAGAATAACTGTGGTGTCTTTTATGCATATGTCGAGTTATGTGCCTGATGAGGAGATTAGAGAGAAATTAGAAAATATGGACGTGGAGCTATTGGCAGATATTCGAAGAAAGTTTCATCACGGTACACAGGTTGTGGACGGTACGAGGTATGTGAAGGTAAAGCTTCCACCAAATATCAAAGCTCTACCATATTCCATGAAATTTTCTAGCGGGAGTTCCTATGAATTTTGCAGAGTGCTACATGACAATCAAGTCAAGGTATGTTCACAATGCTGGGCCGATGATCATTTGTACAAACAGTGCCCGAAATTTACATGTCACAAGTGCCTTCTCCAGGGTCATTTCGCGCGAGCGTGCACATCTCCTGCTTGTCCAAACTGCGATTACAGAGGAAAGAGGTGTCATTGTGTTCCTTGCGAAACTTGTGAGGAATTATTATGCAAATGTCCAGCTGACGAGAACAACACTGATGGCGATAATCCACTTAGGTCTTTAGAGTCCGAGTTGTGCTCATATTGCCGTGAGTGCACTCGTGATTGTGTTTGTGTGAGAGACAATGACCAGGTTGAAACAGTGGAAGAACTCACTGCTCAGGAGCCAGTGAAATCAACATTTCAAAATACTGCTGTTGTGGTAACTGCAGTTGAAGTGCACAATGCTTATGGACTGCTGGCGGATGACGAAGAAGAGATGCAGCCTGATGAGGCTGAAGATGACTTGGATTTGAATTTAACGGTTTCAACAGAAACTGCTGGGCCAGATGATGAGATAATGGAAACTGAGAGTGACGCAGATGACAATTATGGTGATCCCGGGGAGACCACCCCCGACTCTTCAGTACCGGACAGCAGATCTCTGGCTCGGAGATCAATATCTCGTCGCCGTAAACTGAAAGTAAAACCAAATGTGGCTGGTGCAAATAAGAGGGACGCAACGTCAAGAACAGAAAAATGAAGACCATACGCGTGAACATTTTTCCTTATTTAGCAGCAATGGTTTTTATTGCTTCGCTGAACTGCAATGGTTTACGAAATATTGAGAAAATAAAGAATGTGAATGGTTATTTTTCATCTGTGTTCACGGACATAACCTGCTTGCAGGAGACTTTTTGGGATGATGAGTTTATTGAGAAATATAGGCATTTAATTGATGGAGAGGTTTATTTCAGTAATTATAGCGGTGGGAGTAAAGGTGTGGCCGTTATTGTGGCGAATAAATTAAAAGACTATGTTACTGATACTAAGAAAGATGATAATGGTCGAATTATCTCTGTACATTTTAGAATATGTGATAAAGAATTTGATATAATTAATTGTTATGCTCCCAACCAGATTTCTGAGAGAACAAATTTCTTTAACGATCTAAATGTGTATATGAGACATAATGTACCCACTGTACTTGTCGGCGATTTCAATGTTGTTTTTTCAACACTGGACAGAAGTTCAAAAGTTTTAGAATGTGATAGGTCACGTGAGTCTTTGTCTATGCTGTTACGCAATTTTTACTTGGGAGACACGTGGAGGTACTTACACCCAGACAAAATAGCTTTTACTTGGCGACGAAGTGTCTCAGGTGTATTGCGACAGAGTAGAATTGATCACGTGTTTCTTAGCAATATTTTGACTAGTAAAGTACAATCTGTCTATTTCAGACGAAACTCTTTTAGTGATCACAGCCATGTGTTTCTACGGTTGGATTTGATAGATATTGATAGGGGTCCAGGCCTCTTTGTGTTCAACAACTTATTGCTACAGGATGAAGTATTTTGCGAGAGAGTGCGTGATCTGATTAATAATGAAAGGAATGATATTTTGTATGACAGGGAGAAATTAGTGTGGTGGGATAATTTGAAATATAAAATTAAAAGACTAGCTATGTTGTTTGGCTCTAAGCGTAAGCGAGAAAAGTCCCAGGCAATGTTTGATATCCAATGTAAATTAGAACATGAGTATCGACGGGCCGCTAACATTTCCGACTATGACATGTCAACAATAGAAGAGTTGGGGAGTGATTTATCTAAACTTGAAAATGAAATCTGTCAAGGGGCTATCTTGAGGGCGAAAGCCCAGTGGGCTTTGGAAGGGGAGAAAAATACTAAGTATTTCCTTTCTCTTGAAAAATGTAGACAGGACAGTAAATTATTGAGAGAAATTAAAGCATCTTCTGGAACAGTACTGAGGGATACAGAGAGTATTTTAGGTGAAGTTAAAGGATACTATGAAAATCTGTATTCGGAAGATGAAATTGACAATATTGCTGTACATGATATTCTTTCACATATCTCGTTGTCACTTAGTAATGATGATAAGGAATTTTGTGATATGGAACTAACTCCTGTGGAGTTGAAATCTGCAGTTAATGGGTTGTCTCATAGCCGGAGCCCCGGAAATGATGGGATCACTGTCGAATTCTATAAGTACTTTTGGCCTGAACTCTGTGATATTTTGTATGATATTTTTAATACTGCTTTCGTAAATGGTAAGTTATCTAGATCTATGAGATCTGGTGTAATATCTATGGTTTTCAAACAAAAAGGTGAAAAAAATGAATTGAAAAACTGGAGGCCTATAACATTGTTAAATATGGATTATAAGATTTTATCTCGATGTTTGGCTAATAGGCTCAAGTGTGTTCTGGCTAGCATTATATCCCCGTATCAAACGTGTTGTATACCGGGACGTGATATAGCTGATACCATTGCAAGTGTTCGCGATGTTATTACTTACGTAGAACAAGATAATACTGAAGGTTTTTTCCTCAAAATAGATCAGGAAAAAGTTTTTGACCGTGTGTCACATAGTTTTCTGAGAGAGGTTTTGATCAAATTTGGCTTTGGTAATAACTTTGTGAAATGGATTGAAGCCTTTTATCATGATGTGCGTAGTGCTGTGAAAGTCAATGATTTTGTTACGGAGTATTTTAATGTTAAAAAGTCTATACGGCAAGGATGTCCTATTTCTGCCATGCTCTATGTATTGACTGTTGAGCCTGTAGGTGTTTTACTGAGAAAATCAGACAATGTTAGAGGGATTCAAATCCCTGGCTCTGGTACATCTAAAACATTCCAGCATGCTGATGATTTGACTCTTACTCTAAGAGATAAACAATCTGTTATTGCATCTTTTGAGATCTGTGGTACTTACTGTAAAGCATCTAATGCTCTTGTAAATATGGGAATTCTCTAATTGAATCGACAGTCTGTGGGATTGAAGTTAATAAAGAATGTCTTAAGATATTAGGTGTGTGGCTCGGGCCTGCACTTGGTGTTTGTAACGACCTCAATTGGGGAGGGAAAATTCGTAAAATTAAAGATTTGTTGTCGCGTTGGAAACAGCGCAAATTAACACTTAAAGGCAGAGCTACTGTTATATCTACTCTATTATTGTCAAGGCTGTGGTATCTCTTGTCGGTAATTAATATTCCATCTTGTCATGTAAAGGCATTGAAAACATGCTGTCTTGATTTTCTATAGGACAATAAGTCCCATTTAGTAGCTTATGGTACTATTATCAAGTCAACCAATGAAGGGGGATTGAATTTTCCTGACATTGAGACTAAAATGAAAGCTTTCCGACTCAAATTTTTATCACGTTTTTTTAATGTGTCTTTGAAAGCTATTTGGAAGGACTGTCTTGGCTATTTCCTAAAGAATTGTGGTGGCCTCGGCCTCACGCATGAATTATTATACATGTCGTATAGGCCAAATTTATTTAACTCACTGCCGCTAATTTATAAAGAAATGTTATTAGGGTGGTATGATCTCAGAAATTAGCGGCTGTCACTCTTGAGTGCAGAGATCATATGTGGTCTCAACCTGTGTTCTATAACCCGAGAATTTTGGTGGTAGGCAAATGTTTGGTTTCTGACATTTTCTTAGGATCAGGGCTCATTCTTGTTAAACATTTCTTGTACGAAGTAATTCCTGGTGTTTTGCCCACGCCAGCTATTTGTGAGATTGTACTTGAAATTTACCCTGATGCGAACCTGACGAAAGTTTCCAATATGTATGAGGTCATAAAAGCTTGTATTCCGCGTGAGTGGGGTTTTAATGAGAAATGTCAGTGTACCACAGATGGCCACGAGGTTTTAAATATATCAGTAAAAGGTAGTCCTCGGCCTTTAGTTAAGTGTGTGACGAAGACTTTTTATTCATTACTTAGAAAGAATGTGGAGAAATCTCCGGTAGCAGATATTTTTTGGGAACAACAGTTTCCAAACTTTGATTTGAGTGGGTACTGGCATCTTGTAAACTTACCGGGCAAAAATCCGGATTGTACGGACTTAGATTTTAAAGTATTCCATAATGCTATTTCCACACTTGTTAAACTGTGCAAAATTGGCGTTTTTGACAATAGTGTGTGCCATTTGTGCAATACTGGCGCTGAAAATATTGTTCACATATTTCTTGATTGTCCGAGCCTCATTTTCTTTCATGATTATGTTGCTACATTGTTAGAAGATTTGTTCAGGTTTGCTCCGGTAAATACACTAAATAATCTTGATTACCGGAAATTATTGCTATTTGGCTACAGAGGCAAACACAAGATGGTGAATCGTTTTTTTGTTGTTTACATTCTGCTCAGTGTCGCTCGTCTGACAATAGAGAGGAGGAGAAGAATGAAAGTGTTTCATCAATCAAACCTAAATTTGTTGAAGTTTTTCAAGCGGTATTTGATGGATTCTGTTCAACAGTCCTATTTTTATTACAATACGAAATATGACTTCGAAACATTCAACAGGAAGTTCCTCAATCAAAACGTACTTGTCAATATCGATGGTGATGAAGTAATCTGCCACTTTTAAACTCATTGTATATACTCATTAATAGAAAACAATGTTTTTATCTTTCTACTATGTGATAGTTTTCTATGAATTGATGTAAAACAGTGTGTCTTTGTATATATATCATATGGTGAATAAATCAAATGAGAAAAAAAAACCCGGTTCTCGTCTGATCACCGAAGTTAAGCAGCGTCGAGCCCGGTCAGTACTTGGATGGGTGAGCCCTTGGGAATACCGGGTTCCGTAGGCAAGAATTGTTTTTCTGTCCTGTTCCTTTCGATTCTCACGCCGAAAGAAAGCTGATTATCTAGAACAATGCTTTTACGTCATAGCTCCATGGAAACGGTCCAGCGGGCTGTGAACTGAAAGGGACGCGAATTCAATAATCTCACTATCTGTGCAATTAAATTATGGATTTTCTTAATGGTAGCGATACGCTGAATGCAAACATCTTTAACGAATTCAATACAGTTGCGAAATACTTGGTAATTTTTAATTTCTCGCGTGTTTCCATTGTTTCTTTCATTCAAGTACATTTTTTTAGCATCATCAAATGTCTACAGCCATATCACGCTGAGCACACCGGTTCTCGTCTGATCACCGAAGTTAAGCAGCGTCGAGCCCGGTCAGTACTTGGATGGGTGACCGCTTGGGAATACCGGGTGCCGTAGGCAAGAATTGTTTTTCTGTCCTGTTCCTTTCGATTCTCACGCCGAAAGCAAGCTGATTATCTAGAACAATGCTTTTACGTCATAGCTCCATGGAAACGGTCCAGCGGGCTGTGAACTGAAAGGGACGCGAATTCAATAATCTCACTATCTGTGCAATTAAATTATGGATTTTGTTAATGGTAGCGATACGCTGAATGCAAACATCTTTAAAGAATTCAATACAGTTGCGAAATACTTGGTAATTTTTATTTGCGTGCGTGTTTTCATTGTTTCTTTCATTCAAGTACATTTTTTTAGCATCATCAAATGTCTACGGCCATATCACGCTGAACACACCGGTTCTCGTCTGATCACCGAAGTTAAGCAGCGTCGAGCCCGGTCAGTACTTGGATGGGTGACCGCTTGGGAATACCGGGTGCCGTAGGCAAGAATTGTTTTTCTGTCCTGTTCCTTTCGATTCTCACGCCGAAAGCAAGCTGATTATCTAGAACAATGCTTTTACGTCATAGCTCCATGGAAACGGTCCAGCGGGCTGTGAACTGAAAGGGACGCGAATTCAATAATCTCACTATCTGTGCAATTAAATTATGGATTTTGTTAATGGTAGCGATACGCTGAATGCAAACATCTTTAAAGAATTCAATACAGTTGCGAAATACTTGGTAATTTTTTATTTCTCGCGTATTTTCATTTTTTCTTTCATTCAAGTACATTTTTTTAGCATCATCAAATGTCTACGGCCATATCACGCTGAACACACCGGTTCTCGTCTGATCACCGAAGTTAAGCAGCGTCGAGCCCGGTCAGTACTTGGATGGGTGACCGCTTGGGAATACCGGGTGCCGTAGGCAAGAATTGTTTTTCTGTCCTGTTCCTTTCGATGCTCACGCCGAAAGCAAGCTGATTATCTAGAACAATGCTTTTACGTCATAGCTCCATGGAAACAGAGGAGTTCAGTTGTGGTCTTCAACGAGAGGAGACGTGTTTTTCTAGTTCTCTCTGATTACAACAACAACAACAACCAGCCAAAGTTTATTCTTCCGTTTGTTTGTTTGGTCCGTGCAAAGTTTAAGAATGTCGAAGCCAGGAGTGTATACGCCTGCTACTAAGCCTGCTAGGACGCTTTCTGTGACATTTTCAAGTACTGCTGGAGCGTTTTCCAAGACGTTTGCGAGAGATTTTGTTCCTGTTCCTCATTGATGTACGAAAAGAACTTGTATGTTTCCAGAAAAATTACTTCAAGAAAATGTTTTATGTACGTGTATCGACGGAAGCGGCGCACAATGCATTGTTAACGAATACGAGGTTTTCTTTGGGTGGAGACGAATGGGAAATTGTACCTGCCACTTCGGTTTATTTGAACCTGGCTGCGCATTGGGCTAGTGATGAGATGTCCGACGACATGATTGCAGATGCTCTCAAGCCATACGGCGAGTGCCTTAGCGTAAACAAGCCGAAATTTTCTGATGATCTGCTGGGGCATGTGAGAACAGGCATTCGAGTGTACAGATTTCGGTGCCATAAGACACGATATGTCCCGAACTTTATTAATTTTGGAGGAGAAATTGTAATGTTCACCTATCCTGGACAAGTACCCGAGTGCAGACGGTGTGGACAAACTTCCCATAAAGTGTTTGAGTGCAAATCAGCTTGGTGTGGAAATTGTGACGGATATTCCCCACATATTAACCCCCATACCGAAATAGGTTGTCCAGAAAAGTGCAGGATATGTCTTTCTCGAGAACATACAAGCGCCAATTGTAACATGTGTGCTCAAGCCTTCTCGTATGCGTCTAGGGTGAAATCAAATGCAGTACAGGCCCTTGCGCTTAAAAATAACACGGACGGAGTGTCCAGATATGACGAGCAAGAGATAGATGTAGATGACGACAGCGACAACCTCAGCGATTGTCCTAGTGAGATTGAAAGCTGGGAGAAAATGATCTCGGACGACGACGCCCCAGAATTACTGAACACTTTGGCGCCTGAAAACGACCAGTTAGAGTTAAATGGCGACGCTCAGTCGGAATCAATTCAGGCTATTGTTCCAGAAAACACTGAAACAATGGTAGTGGTGGCCGATGTACACAAAGCAAGCAGCTTGAAATCACCAGTACCGGTACACAAGAAAGTAAAGACAACTCAGCCACAGGAAAAAACAGATGAGAACAAAGCAGACAGCTTGACCAGTGCCGGTGATTACGAGGACAATATATCAGATTGTATGACTCCGGTGCCTTCACAGTCAAGGTCAGAAATGATGTGGCAAGTTAGAAGGAAGAAACCGTACGCAGCGCGTGCAAGAAATTCAGGAAAGAAAGACAAGAACAATGGTTAACTGGTCCAGGGGCCCGATAGCTAGTAGGCTGGATCGGTTTTATTTAAGTAGAATGTAATAGGGGAGTTCTAACGCAGGGCAGCCGGAGCAGCCGAGGTGACGTCATAATTAGGTCGAGGTGACATCATAAATAGGTCGAAGTCGCGCGGTGTTCGTCTATTTATAGTGTCACGAACATAGTCCAAGGGGTTGTAGGTCAACGTCTGTTCACCGGACCGGGACAATAGCCCGAGGTGTTTGCGGTGTTTCATTTCCGCTCAGCGGGCCGTGTAATTAAAAACAAATTAATTAAAAACAAATTAAAACAAATTAAAAAACAATTTAAAAAAGTAGGTCAATATACAAGGACATTTTTTCTGGGACAAAAAACAAATTAAAAACAATTAAAAACAGGGAAGCGGGGAAGCCGATGGTCGACGTGTTGCGAGGTTGTAGGTCTGTTCAGCGAACCGCGTCGATAGCTCGAGGGGATGCTAATGAAAACTAATTCGTTCTATATCCGTTCAGCGGTCCGTGTCTATAATTAGCGACGGCGCGTGACTAATGAAAGCCCGCGGCTAATTCGGGAAGTATAGAACACGGTGATCACGTTCCGCACCACTCGACGTCTCATCTTACACATCTGGTAATCAATCAAACTAAGAATATACTCGTAGTCTATAGTTAGAAGCAAAAATAAAATATATATATAAGGACAATTCTGAAACAGTGAAGCCGGGAAGCCGATGAAGTAGATCGGTGGAGCGTGACTAATGAAAGCAGGCGGCGTTCCATATCTGTTCAGCGGACCATGACTAATGAAAGCGGTGTCGACTATATACGAAGCGGAAATAGCCCGAGGCGCTGGGTTTTTTTTTGGTGCGGTGTTCATCGTCTATTTATAGAGGTCTACTTATAACCTAGAGGTGCGGTGTTCGCCGAACCGTGACTATAGCGTGTTTGCGGTGTTCTATATCCGTCCAGCGGGCCTGTGCCTATAGTTAGCGATGAAGCGTGACTATTTTGCGCGGTGGTGCGTGACTAATGATAGACAGCGGTTAATTCAAGATTTTGTTGACTTGTTTCATTACGGGATATGCAACTACTGGTGATTGTAACTGTAAACACATACTCACCCGCTGTAAGCACATTGACCGAAGTCACAACTACACGAAGGTGAACCACAAGGTAAGACATTTTTACTTCCAGTAATCTCGGCATATATACCACCAACCTATCCATTTTGTGATGGATGACAAATAGTCAATACCAGCAGTATGCAGGAGTCTTTGAAGACTGAGGTAACGTCCACGTCGAGTAACACTCTCCTCTCTATATAGGATAATTGCTAAGTTATTTCACAATATGATCATATATTTAGATAGGTCCGCAAACGGCAATGTCTCAGTACAACTGCGCATACATCAGTCTTTATTATACAGAGATGCATAAACCGTGACCCAGTTCAATCAACCGAGCACACTGATGCGAAACAGGTCAGCCAACTAGGTGGTATTATAATAGTTCTCCGTACCGTACTTATCAAGCCGTACTATACCGTACTATATATATGCAAGTCCAAACACGCTTTAATCATGATCAGGACGTGTATGACACCATTCTCAATGCGACCTAAGCAGTTAAGCGAATTACGACTAGATATATAAGATATAATGAGTTTTACAAGGATACACTTCGTCACGCACGAGTGGTTGTAGCCCGAGGGCAACCGGCGATGTTTAATATATACTTCGTCACGCACGACTGGTCGGTTCACTGAGCCGATTATGCTTTCCCTTAAAGTTCATTAAGATATACTCGATACATAGACAGAATCCGTAATTATACGCCTAAAGCCTAGAAATTTCGTTTCAGACCAAAACAATTTTTCGATTTTTTTTTGCCGATTTTCGTCGAATTTTCTATAAATTACCGATGGCTATATCTCGAGAACTAAGAAAGATAGCGACTCGCGGCTTACGGCGCCGTATTCCTCTCGTATAGATGCGCCATAAAGGTCCTATACAATTTTATCGTCGGACGATAACTTTCGCCGCAATTAGACGATAATCGGTGTCACGTGATTTGACCATTTCTCGAGAAATAAGCGACACACGCGCACGCTGTTTACGGCGTTGTATTCCTGGTGTCGAGGTCTACCGTAAAGCTCCTATTAGTCCAGCGGCTAAGTCGAAAAATATTTCACTTTGTGGAGAAATTATGAAACTTGGCACACCTGTAGGGGATCCCTGTAGGATCATTTTTCAATTAAGACCCAACTCTGAAACGCCCCCTGGTGGCCGCCATCTTGAATTTCAATATGGCCGCCATATTCGACATACTTTTGCCTATAACTTTGTAACTAAGGCAGATAGAAAGGTGATTTCAGTGCCTACCCCCACATTTTCAGGGTCAAGGAATCCAGTAAAGACATTACTGTGAACATCCGTTGTCGGCCATATTGGATTCCAAGATGGCCGCCGTATTAAACATAATTACCTGTAACTTAGGATCTAAGGCAGATAGAAATGTAATTCCAATGGCTAACCCGACATTTTCAGGGTCAAGGAATCCAGTAAAGACATTATTGTGAACATTCGGTGTCGGCCATATTGGATTCCAAGATGGCCGCCGTATTAAACATAATTGCCTGTAACTTAGGATCAGATAGTCAGATAGAAAAGCACTTCTTGGTAGCAGGTTATTTGGCCCCTCCACTCTACCTCTCGTCACCGCTCTCGAAGCAAGGACGGGAGGAAGAACTCACAGAAGCCCTGTGTCCTCAGGATGGTACATTATGTTCATGCAAGTTGTTTTGTATGTTTTAGGTGCTGAAACTAACTAACTAACGATGTCCAAGTCGTTCAAGATCGTGCCTTCTACGTCAGCAGATGGTGCTTCCGAAGCAGGAGAAAAACCTGACTTCAACTGGGGTATCTGCGCCCTTTGCCAAAGTCAAAAAGAAGAACCCATCGTCGTGCCAGGGAGGGGAAAACGGTGTGACAAAGGAATGGGATACGGTACATTGGCCCGAGAACTAAGTGATGCTCGAGATGCCGGCTTCAACCCACTGAAAATTGATTTCGATAGACTTGATGATGGACCTGGTATTGAGCAAACACTTCGTGCACATGAAGCTTGCTGGCATAAACTCTGTAAAAATGAATACTCTCAGCTGAAGTTAGATAGGTGGAGAAAACGTAGGGCTCCCAGTGACGATACACCTGAAGCCTCTCCTCGCAAAACTCGGAGAACTAGTGCAGATCGGAGTGAAACAAGCGAAAAGGACATATGTCTGTTCTGCGATGGTACGGACGGCGACCTTCATACTGCGTCGACATTTGCAATTGATCATACAGTGCGGCAATATGCAATAAAACTGAAGGACACAAATTTGCTCAGAAAAATTGCTGGTGGTGATCTAGTGGCTATAGAAGCCAAGTATCACAAATCCTGTATGACTAAACTTTTTCACGATGCAAGGACTGCTCAGAAATGCCGTGAAGAAACGGACATTTCATCATTTGATGGCATAGCATTGGCAGAACTTATAGCTCACATTGATGAAGCCAGTAGTTTGCAAGACACAGCTCCAGTCTTCCGTCTTGCCGACCTTGCTGAGACGTATCGCCAACGTCTGGTTGATCTTGGGATGCCTCATGAGATTCAGGTCAATCGAACACGTTTAAAGGAGAGACTCCTGTTGAACTGTCCACATCTGACGGCAACAAAGCATGGCCGTGAAATCCTCTTTGTAGTTGACCGTGACATTGGAGATGCAGTTATTAGAGCCTGCACCACAGATTCGGATATCATGTGCTTGGCAAAAGCAGCAAATATAGTTCGCAGACATATTTTCGAAAACGATTACAGGTTCAACGGAAAACTAGGTCGTAAGGAACAAATGGAATCTGTGCCTAGCGTGTTGCTTGCTTTCGTGAGTATGCTACTTGAAGGACCTAACATAAAAGACCAGATGGATCGGACAAAGCTCCAGCGAAATGCTGGATTAACAATTGCTCAGTTGCTCGTCTTCAACAGTGTTAAACATGCCAGTCTCCAAGGCCGTGTTCGACACAACAAGTCACAGGAAACACCTCTGCCAATTTATGTTGGCCTGAAGATGCATTCAGATACCAGGAAGCGTGAACCTGTGGATCGATTACATAGTCTGGGGCTCAGCATTTCATATGACCGCTTGCTGAGGATGTCGTCTGGTGTAGCACACACACACACACACACACACACACTGTTATAATAGTAATAGAAGGAGGAGGGGAGGAGGACGTGTGTGTGTGTGGTGGAGTGTGTATGTGTATGTGTGTGGAGGAGGAGGAGGAGGATGTGTGTGTGTGTGTGTGTGTGGTTGAGGCAAAGCAATACGGAGGGTCTTTATTCGGAGTCCTCGCTCTCACCGTCATCAATCAACTTATCGAATAAGCATTTCCGCATCTTAATCGTCTGTCTCAGTGCTTCATCGTAGTCTATGTCGTATATCGTTTGCAGACGACCCGTCGTTTTCAAAATCTCGTTATGAATATAATCAGTTTGTAGCTTTTTTATGTTTACGAGCAGATTGTAGTATTTTTGACGTAAAGTCTTCATCATAGTTGGAATATAATCATCCATAGCATTTGCGCCAGACTCATCCTCGTCGCAACCTTGGCTTGTATATCGCTGTTTTCTCTCGTCAATGTCAACCTTACAATCTCTTGCGATAGGTTTACCAAACATGTTTTTCCACACGTTATATTTGACCTGTTTCCGCAAGTGGGTAGGTTGATCTATTTCCCCAGCATGGATGAGTTCGTCATCTGAAGGGCATTTTCTCTTTCGTTGTTCCATTTCATTCCCGCTCCTATGGATCATCTGCCTCTGCTGGGACTCGTCATCATTTTCATTCAGTTTGAACCACTGTGCAACTGTCCTCGTATATGATCCCTCTCCCACTTGTTCACTCCTCTTAGCGAACCATTCTGGATCGTGAGATGGTATGCGTTGCATTTGAGTTGATGGAATATGAATTGGGGTTGGACGAGGTGGCAGTTGTTGTCGCCCTTCTTCTTTCACGAGTTCCCCACGCGCTAGTGCCCAGGACGTCTTTCCACATACCGTAGGGCCACTCTCCGTCATCGTATAGGGATGCTCTACTCCATTTGGTGGACGTATAGCGGGGTTCGGTGGTGTCTCTTGTCTATGCATTAGACGAATATGTCTGAGCATACTATCGGGACGAGAGAGTGTCTTCTCACAAAACGTACATGTAGTCGACATGGTACCCGGTCAGATGATGGATACAGACTGAGGCTAATGGTGTACAAACGACCTTATATGACCGCACACACACACCTAAACAGACACACACACACACACACCCTCCTCCTCCTCCACACCCACCACACACACACATCCTCCTCCTCCACCACACAAACACACACACACACACTCCACCACACAGACACACATACACACACATACCCATCCTCCCCCTCCTCCTTCTCCTACTACTATAGTATTGTTTCTAAAACAAGATATTTTCGTATGGTTCGATAGGCACTCGTGAACACCGCGAAAAGTGATCAATCACACGTGTCCACGGGTACAAGGTATGACGCTGTAGGGACCTATTCTTGGTAAGCTACAAAGGAATAATTTTCGACGCCGAATAGCGGCGAAAGTTATAGAGATACGGTAAATTAGAATAGGAGCTTTACGGTAGACCTCGACACCAGGAATACAACGCCGTAAACAGCGTGCGCGTGTGTCGCTTATTTCTCGAGAAATGGTCAAATCACGTGACACCGATTATCGTCTAATTGCGGCGAAAGTTATCGTCCGACGATAAAATTGTATAGGACCTTTATGGCGCATCTATACGAGAGGAATACGGCGCCGTAAGCCGCGAGTCGCTATCTTTCTTAGTTCTCGAGATATAGCCATCGGTAATTTATAGAAAATTCGACGAAAATCGGCAGTCCAAAAAAAAAAAAAAAAAAAAAAAAAAATCGAAAAATTGTTTTGGTCTGAAACGAAATTTCTAGGCTTTAGGCGTATAATTACGGATTCTGTCTATGTATCGAGTATATCTTAATGAACTTTAAGGGAAAGCATAATCGGCTCAGTGAACCGACCAGTCGTGCGTGACGAAGTATATATTAAACATCGCCGGTTGCCCTCGGGCTACAACCACTCGTGCGTGACGAAGTGTATCCTTGTAAAACTCATTATATCTTATATATCTAGTCGTAATTCGCTTAACTGCTTAGGTCGCATTGAGAATGGTGTCATACACGTCCTGATCATGATTAAAGCGTGTTTGGACTTGCATATATATAGTACGGTATAGTACGGCTTGATAAGTACGGTACGGAGAACTATTATAATACCACCTAGTTGGCTGACCTGTTTCGCATCAGTGTGCTCGGTTGATTGAACTGGGTCACGGTTTATGCATCTCTGTATAATAAAGACTGATGTATGCGCAGTTGTACTGAGACATTGCCGTTTGCGGACCTATCTAAATATATGATCATATTGTGAAATAACTTAGCAATTATCCTATATAGAGAGGAGAGTGTTACTCGACGTGGACGTTACCTCAGTCTTCAAAGACTCCTGCATACTGCTGGTATTGACTATTTGTCATCCATCACAAAATGGATAGGTTGGTGGTATATATGCCGAGATTACTGGAAGTAAAAATGTCTTACCTTGTGGTTCACCTTCGTGTAGTTGTGGCTTCGGTCAATGTGCTTACAGCGGGTGAGTATGTGTTTACAGTTACAATCACCAGTAGTTGCATATCCCGTAATGAAACAAGTCAACAAAATCTTGAATTAACCGCTGTCTATCATTAGTCACGCACCACCGCGCAAAATAGTCACGCTTCATCGCTAACTATAGGCACAGGCCCGCTGGACGGATATAGAACACCGCAAACACGCTATAGTCACGGTTCGGCGAACACCGCACCTCTAGGTTATAAGTAGACCTCTATAAATAGACGATGAACACCGCACCAAAAAAACCCCCAGCGCCTCGGGCTATTTCCGCTTCGTATATAGTCGACACCGCTTTCATTAGTCATGGTCCGCTGAACAGATATGGAACGCCGCCTGCTTTCATTAGTCACGCTCCACCGATCTACTTCATCGGCTTCCCCGCTTCCCTGTTTTTAATTGTTTTTAATTTGTTTTTTGTCCCAGAAAAAATGTCCTTGTATATTGACCTACTTTTTTAAATTGTTTTTTAATTTGTTTTAATTTGTTTTTAATTAATTTGTTTTTAATTACACGGCCCGCTGAGCGGAAATGAAACACCGCAAACACCTCGGGCTATTGTCCCGGTCCGGTGAACAGACGTTGACCTACAACCCCTTGGACTATGTTCGTGACACTATAAATAGACGAACACCGCGCGACTTCGACCTATTTATGATGTCACCTCGACCTAATTATGACGTCACCTCGGCTGCCCCGGCTGCCCTGCGTTAGAACTCCCCTATTACATTCTACTTATTTATCAAATGTACTGAGGAAAAATGTATCACTGTCAGATGTTTCACATGTTTCATTTTCGGGTCACTCCTGTGCTTTTAATGACATATGTTTTGATAATGTATTGTCCTGAGGAAGTAATTACTGGAAATTTAACGTATCTCTTTTGGGAGACGAAGAGCTCACTGCAAAAATTGGAGTAGTTTTCAATAACATCTTTGCTGATAGTAAAATTGTAAATATTGTCGAGCGGTGGGATCAATTTAAAGATGAATGTAAAAGTGAGATAAGGAGTTACTCTATAGAAAAGTCATCGGGAAAAAAGAAGCACCTAAGAACTTGAACACTGAGCTTAATCGACTGAAATCTGATCCTGTTCAGAACAAAAATGCAATTGATGATACTAAAGCCACTATTAATGCTCTGTACGAGGAAAACAGGAAAGGGTCTGTTATTCGAGCAAAGGCAACCCATTTCGAAAAGAGCGAAAAGCCATCCAGATATTTTGTTAGAAGAGAGTCCGGGAGAGCCAAGAGAAAATTGATTAAGAATTTGACATGCCATAAAAATCCAGGCGTCTTGCATGAGTGTCAAAACTCTATATCAGATTGTATACTGTCTTATTACAAACAATTGTATTCGAGGGAGGAAACTGATGATGTTTGTCAAAATGAGTTTTTGGTTAATTTGCCCCAAATTAGCGACAGTTGTAAAGATGTGTGTGAGGGGGCACTAACTGAACGAGAATTGTTTTTTGCATTGAATAATATGTGTAAATATAAATCGCCAGGTAATGATGGTCTGCCGGCAGAATTTTACCTGCGGTACTGGCCTCTGATGGGTAACAAATTTACTGAAGTAGTCAATTGTTGTTTTGAAAACAAGTCGTTAAGCCCCAGTCAACGATCCGGGTTAATCACATTGTTATGTAAGGACCCTGACAATGCCGACTCCATTAAGAACTATAGACCAATTAGCCTGTTAAATTGTGATTTGAAAATTGTGTCACAGGCATTGTGCAATCGTTTAAAGACTGTTGTAGATTCGATTGTACTCCAGTATATAAAACTACCCCCGTGCATGCGCACCACTAACTAACAATGTCAGCATTGGCCAAAATTTCTCTTTTGGAATAAAACATAGGCTATGTGGGCACCGGAGATACCATGTTCCGTGTGGGCCGGTTACCACATTAGTCTCAAAAATCGGAGGCCAAGACCAATCATCATCCCTGCGATAATATTGGCCAAAAATCTCTCTTTCGCAATAAAATATAGGCAATTTGGGCACCGGAGATACCATGTTCCGTGTGGGCCGGTTGCCACATTAGTCTCAAAAATCGGAGGCCAAGACCAATCAACATCCCTGCGACAATACTGGCCAAAAATCTCTCTTTCGCAATAAAATAGGCAATGTGGGCACCGGAGATACCATGTTCCGTGTGGGCCGGTAACCACATTCGTCTCTAAAACCTTAAGGCCGTTACCAATTCAACAATCAAGGACATAAATCATTAGCACACGTCCAAGCAACAACCACGCACACAAAAAATGTCACTCACAAAAATGAAAACTACACACTTTTCATTTTATACTTTCAGAAATGGAAATGAACAAGATGAAAATCATCATTGTCGGCTCGAGCTACGTCCATAGACTGGAGAGCAGCATCCTTCGAAAACAAGTCCCGGGCTCTAGGCTAGACTTTGGCACAGGCCAGGACATTCGATTCTTTGGTATTGGCGGGGCCAGAGTCGGGACCCTACGAAACTCGAACAAACTGAAAATCCTCCTATGGGAGACAAATCCTGACCTACTCATCCTCCATATTGGAGGAAATGATGCTGACTCCTACAAAAACGAATCGGCAATTTACTTCGACATCATGGCCCTGATAGGTGAACTCCAGACAAATTCCAAATTCCGAGGATCTACATCAGTCAGCTGGTGTTCCATCAGGTAACTCGGCACATTTCGGTCCATTCCTACAACAGCAAAATTAAAAAACTGAACCAACTACTAAGTAAAAACACAATGGCCACTTTTTGGAAACACCGGGGAATGATCCACCCCCAAAAACAAATCCTAATCCACGACGGAGTCCACCTAAACCATTTAGGCCAGGAGCTGTTCTACCGGTCTATGCGAAGGGCCATACTGGGAGCCATGAGGAACAGACATCACTGAAAACAAGACGGAAACCAGGGAAAATAAAATTTAAAAAAAAAACAGAAAAGAAGAAACGCCCCAAAAACAGAAAACAGTGGACCAGGAGATGACAAACAACAACACCAACGAACTGACCTAACAGAAGCTACCAAGTCATTATTAAAGGAAAAAATGAACAACAAACACTAGAAAACCAACAGATTCTGGACCAGAGGAATAGCACCGATATATCTACCCGCTTACGATCTCAACAAACCAAAAGAACTGACGATAAATACCCAAAGCCCCATTTGGGTGAGCCGTGCCGCATTGGGATGGGGTGCAGGTTTCCTCGAGTATGGCGACAAAGTACTATACCGGGGGTTTTACTGGCCGGCGGTGGGGCAGAAAAGAACTAAAAATAATAATGCAGAGAACAATGGAACTTTAAAATAACTGCCAATTACTATTTAATACTTGTTTACTTTTGTATATACTCCTTTTCCACTACTCCATGTACATAGAACTTTACCTTGTAAATAGTCGTTATTATATAAAGTATAGACAAAATATATTCCAGTCAAGAATACACATGTAAATACCTATGTAATCTATTTGGTGGGCCGCGAAATCCGTAAGGGAAGCGGCCCTTAAAAGTCAATAAATCAATCAATCATTGTACAGCAAAATCAAACATGTGGTATACCAGGCAGAAGCATATTTGGCAATTTACATCTATTGCGTAGCACATACGATTATGTAGAACAGAAAGATATATGGGGGCTTGTTATATTAGTTTAGATCAAGAAAAAGCTTTCGATAGAGTTGACTGGGGATTTATGTTCAAATGTTTACATAAGTATAATTTTGGTCCGGATTTTTGCCGATGGGTCAGATTATTATATACAGACATTTCTAGCAAACTTCTGGTAAATGGCCACTTAACGGAAGAGTTCATTTTATCCAGAGGTGTGAGGCAAGGATGTAGTTTAAGCCCTCTG
>JAVTVY010050743.1:0-26898 GCA_036873755.1 Hanleya hanleyi | reverse complement strand
TCGCCATTTCAGAAAGTTCCATCTTGGGCCATGTTCGCTCTGAACCGTTTGTTCTAATCGTCATCGGGCAGGCCAGGATACCGTTGAGGAAACATATCCTCAGATAGTTATACCGAATCTGTGCTGTATTATACCACATGAATAACAACAAGTTCAGCAATATTCATACAGTTTATTATCCCCAATGTTACATCATACCCAGGCTGGGGGAGCCGCCCTGGGTATGTTTAGTATGTTCACAGCAAAACAAATTGAAATATCAAACACCATGTTTTATTATTTAACGCACTGTCACATTAGGTACAAGTGTTTACTGAGCTCAAGTCAACGATCAGCATGTAGACATATAGAGTATGTACGGCATGTTATGGTATTCATCAGTGCACGGGTGACGCGTTCAACCGATGGGTTGGTCGGTCAGCTTGGTCACGAAAAACGTAACATTGGTGACCCTCTCCACTGTCCACTTGGTGTTGGGGCGTTGTTGTTGAGCCCATTTCAAGGGATCCACGGTGTCCAGTTTCTCCAGCATCGTCTCTAGTGACGCCCTATCCGTGATGGTAAACGGTTGGTCAAATACCCGGATGTTACTGCTTGGGTAAAAGTATCGGACTTGGTCTGTCTCCTTATGCCGCAGCACATAACCAAACGCCAGATTTAATTTGAAGGACGTAGCTTGGTCATTGAAGACGGCTTCCATGTAGCTGCGTAGACGGGCGAGGTCGGTCAGTCGGAAATTGTAGATGTCTTGAATACGGCGATGACGGTAGAAACAGTGCCGGATCAAGGGCCAATGGCGCCGATAAATGTCACTCAATGGATGGGCGTCCTGTAAGAGACCGCTAGGAACATTTATGGACTCGTCCAGAAAATGTTCGATGTCGTCAGGCGTATGACTCGAAACCGTAACGCTGGGGTCCGGCTGGATATCCAGGCCCTCCTGGACCGTGGGTATAGGCGGGCTCTTCGTCATCGCATCACCAGTGGCGTTCGTCTCCCCGGGTTCATCTTCACTGGGTCTGACCTTCGCGGCTCCTCTTTAGTGGAAAGTTGTCGCCCAAACCGTAGAGACGGGGCATGCATCAAACGTTGGTGCTGTCTAAACCGACTGGGTCGTTTGAAGAGTCGACCACAATCATTACATAGTACCGTCGCACCCGCGTGGAGTACCCTCTCATGACGCAGTAATTTATCCTCCCGATTGAATGACCGTGCGCAGATTATACAAGTATACCGTGCATCGTTGTGGATGGAGGCCTCGTGGCGTCGTAAATTATCTGGACGAGTAAACATCTTCTGGCAAGTTGTGCAAGTGAACATCTTGGTGGTTGACAGAGTGTCTGATGAAACGGCCAGGCCGCTTCCCTTTTATAGCACGCTAGCTGGTGATCTATTTTTAGCACATTCAGTTCAACTATCCCCAAGTCGAGGGCGGAGCCGTGACATCTTCGGTAACCTCCGTGTCTCTTCTGTCACCTCCGTAACGTCAACGATCAACATGTAGACATATAGAGTATGTACGGCATGTTATGGTATTCATCAGTGCATGAGTGACGCATTCAGCCGATGGGGGTGGTCGGTCAGCTTGGTAACGAAAAACGTAACATTGGTCACACTCTCCACTGTCCACTTGGTGTTGGGGCGTTGTTGCTGGGCCCATTCCAAGGGATCCACGGTGTCCAGTTTCTCCAGCATCGTCTCTAGCGACGCCCGGTTAATGATGGTAAACGGTTGGTCAAATACCCGGATGTTACTGCTCGGGTAAAAATATCGGGCTTGGTCTGTGTCCTTATGCTGCAGCACATAACCAAACGCCAGATTTAATTTGAAGGACGTAGCTTGGTCATTGAAGATGGCTTCCACGTAGTTGCGTAGACGGGTGAGGTCAGTCAGTCGGAAATTGTAGATATCTTGAATAGGGCGATGACGGTAGAAACATTGCCGGATCATGGGCCAATGGCGCCGATAAATGTCACTCACTGGATGGTCTTCGTGTGACAGATCGCTGGGAACATTTATGGGTTCGTCCACGAAGTGTACTTTGCCCTCCACGTCGTACAAAATCTGGCCCAAGGTCTTGTCGTCGGAATTTGACTGTTGAATTAGGGCGACATCATCATCGGCCCTCGTGCGATGGGTGGGAGTTCCCCCTGTTTCGATATTGATGCCTACGGGCTCTTCTACCTGCAAACGTGGCTGCGGAACAGGGTGTCGTGTGCGTTGGTGTCGCAGCAACTGACTGGTCAGTTTGAAAAGCCCACCACATTCTTCGCATGGACGCTTGGGTACTTCATGGCGTGCACGTGTGTGGCGCTGTAAATGATCCGGGCGCTGAAACGACAGTGTACATATCGTACAGTTATTCCGGGCGGTTCCTTCGTGCTTGGTAGCCTCATGGCGGCGCAAGTCGTGCAGACGAGTGAATGATTTCGAGCACGTAGTACAAGTGAACATCTTGGTGGTTGACAGAGTGTCTGATGAAACGGCCAGGCCGCTTCCCTTTTATAGCACGCTAGCTGATATCATGTTCGGGCACCTCCGTGTCTCTTCGGTGAACTCCGTGACATCTTCGGCGACCTCCGTGTCCCGTGTCACGTGACCGGAACTGACCTTTGACCCCGGCGCGCAAATGGGCGTCAACGCCCGGTGGTGGTGGTGGGAACTCCCGTGTGGCAGAGCTCTTGGATCGGAGCTCTTGGAGCTTAAAGCCTGTGGAGCTCAGATCTCGGAAGTGACATTTGCATACGACCTCTGTGAGGTCACTTTCGCTTCCGTTCACGTGACCGGAACTGACCTTTGCCCTCGGCGCGCGCGGTGTAAAGGTTTCCCCTACTGAAAAACTAGGGCGCTATACCTGGATTTCTTCTTATCCCCATAGTGTGGGAACGAGAAACCTACTCAGCCAATACTTCAGTATTCATCAATGAGATTGTACAACGTCGGATACCAACTGATACATTACTTATTACGTATGACATTACCTCGTTATACACGAACCTCGGATTCAATGAAATCCTAGAAGCACTAAAAAGTGATCTGACTACCTATACGAAAACATGGATTATATATCCAAAAACCTCCCATCGATCTGTTGCTTGAAATAGCACGATTGATTCTTGAAAAGTATGAATTCAGGTTTCAGGACTAACACTTCAGACATACTGTCGGAGCATAACGGGGAGCAGTCCCTTCCCTGGAACTGTGCGATATAGCGATATACAAGCATATCAATCAGCTAATTGCCACATTCCCACACAAAGAAATGATTATGTTACACAAACTTTTCGGGATGATGGCGTCATACTACTACAGGCAAATAAAGCCGTAGCTGAGAGTTTCTTTGAGATGGCTAATAACGCACATCCTCTATTGAAATTCGCGTATGAAATATCTGAAAACGAGGCGAATTATCTAGACGTTGCCGTTTTCAAGGGGAAGAGATATTTGACTGACTCAATACTTGATGTGAAATCCTAAACAAAGCTAACTGAACTAGCACCACGGGGAGCAGTCCCTTCCCCGGAACTGTGCGATATAGCGATATATAAGCATATCAATCAGCTAATTGCCACCTTCCCACATAAAGAAATGATTATATTACACAAACTTTTCGGGACGATGGCTTCATACTACTACAGGCAAATAAAGCCGTAGCTGAGAGTTTCTTTGAGATGGCTAATAACGCACATACTCCATTGAAATTCACGTATGAAATATCTGAAAACGAGGTCAATTATCTAGACGTTGCCGTTTTCAAGGGAAAAAGATGTTCGACTGACTCAATACTTGATGTGAAATGCTAAACAAAGCCAACTGAAACCTACAAATACCTATACAGCAAATCAGCACATTACGGGAGAACTGAAAGATAGGTATACGAAACTGCAATAATACTGCAGACTACCTCAAGCAAAAGCTTAAAAAGAGAGGATACTCTACCTCGAAAATTACCGACAGAAACAAATACCTCAAGAGGAACGAGGGCATACAGAATAAGTCTGTACTGAAACGACGTATGCGTCATAACGACTATCAATCCATACACGAAATGGCTGAAAGGGATCTTAAAGAAATACTGGATCACAAACAAATATGCCGAAAACTTTACCAGCCAGCCACAATTATGCTATAGGCGGGGTAAAAACATCAGTGAAATACTGAAAAAGGCAAAAATCTGACCATATCGGTCAATGCGTAGGCTCCCTGACGAGGGTTTCGCTGGTCAGAAATAAGAATTTTCGACCTAAAATAACCCGAAACTTGCACCCGCAGATATTAAACAATGAATACTAGGGATAACCTAGAAAAACCAAAAAACGGGCAAGTAGGAGTCTGGGTTTTCACTAGTGTTATTGCAGGTGTGGACCCTAGGACCAGTATTTATTATACTATATGCTCCAACACGGCTATTTCCATACCGTTGGGCCACCGCGCATGCGCAGAATGCCGCTATTTCAACCCCACACCCAGCCCATTAGATGCCCCTTCACATACGCTTCACTTTGATACCTCATTCGATCCCATTGGACCATTAGGGACTCCCCTAGCTCCAACACGGCTATTTCCATACCCTTAGGCCACACGAGTTGTCTCCCTTGCGTCAGTGTGTGCAGATAGCGCTATGATCGACGCCGTGATGTGGAAAGGGCGTGCCCACACCATCCTGGAGCCGCCATTTTGTTTGTTGTTTTCTTGCGGAGATACACGGGACAATAAACACTCGACCCTAGGGTGGTACAGATGCTAGACTGATCCTATTAACATGGTACAACACCTATAGATTATGTTTATTATTATTATATGGCTTAGAGGTTTTTTTGAGGGTAATGTGAGGGTTTTTTCTCCCCGTGACCTCCCCACCGCCTCGTTTGCTCCCTTCCGCCGCCATTTTGGTCCCACCACCACCCACAGCCGCCATTTTGGTCCCACCACCACCCACAGCCGCCATTTTGGTCCCACCACCTCCCACAGCCGCCATTTTGGTCCCACCACCACCCACAGCCGCCAATATGCAGATCGAGTTGTCTCCCCCTAGTGCGGGTTTTTGCCACCAATGTGTACAGATGGCGCCACTAGTTCCTCATGACGTCACTACATCCGGGGAGAATTAGGCTCAATTCAGGTTATATATACTACTTGGCTAGAAGCATGGCATTTTTCTAAGGGTGACGGACAAATATATAACAAATGATGTAGGCGCTCAGAAGTCTTATAATTCATAACAGCGCCCCTGGCGTCACACCGGGGAGATAATGAATGGATGGAGTCCTAGGAATGGTAGTCCCCCACCCTAGGTATTATTGTCTGGCATATAGGAATGATGGACCGTCCCGCTTTAAAAAATATAGTCCTCCACAATGAATGCTTATAATAACAAGTGAAAATACTTGAGGAAAGCACAGGTGTAAATAAGGCATTCTATTTTATGACATTAGGTGAATAGGCACAGTAAAGGGAAAATAGTGGGATATTGCATTGAGGAAAATGAGAAATACTGGGTGATATTTACATGGCACTGGATTTATGATCTCCGGAAATAGGCAAAATGACGGGAAATATTGGGGTATTTTATTGGGGAAAATGAAGAGAAATGGGTAAAATATTAATTGGTGAATATATAGAGATGATTAAGAGAAATAGAGGTAAGACTGGGGACCTGATCAAGGGTAGATGATATGGATACAGATGTAAAGACGATATAATGGGGAATTACCATGGCTATGAGGGAGCAATTGTAGGGCGGTGTGGGGGAACGCATTGCACAGTATAATCTGTACAAGGGAAAAATAGTGGGATATTGCATTGAGGAAAATGAGAAACACTGAGTGAAATTTCCATGGCACTGGATTTATGATTTCGGGAAATAGGCAAAATGACGGGAAATATTGGGGTATTTTATTGGGGAAAATGAAGAGAAGTGGGTGAAATAATTGGTGAAAAAAAAGAGATGATTAAGAGAAATAGAGGTAAGACTGATCAAGGTTAGATGATATGGATATATAAGATAAGATAAGATAACTTTATTGACACTAAAACACAGTCACATGGCTGGTTATATGGTCATTTGGCACAAAAGGACGAAAATACAACTGTCAGTGTGAAACAATAATATTTAACAAACAGGTTGAAGTATGTAATACCGTATATACGTATAGCAGTTACCAGTTGGACTAGCTGAAGTATAGATAGGCCTATACACATATTTCCAAGGAACTAATAAGTTTCAGTCTTCCGCAAGTTCTCACATAGTATCAGGTATTTGGCAGTGAGGGTCAAAATAGATTTGGAGATACTCCCAAGTACCAATTTAATCTTTTCGGTTTTCTGTAACTTTGAGAAGTATGGAAACATTTTCTGTATTGTATTGATGAATGGCACTCGTATATCCTTATAGCTTTGACATTCAAATAAGACATGGTATTCATCCTCGATAGATTCACATGAACAACGTGTACACAAGCGCTCAGTTCTAGTTATATTCTTGTATCGGCCAATTTCTATTTCTAATTTATGTGCACTAATTCTGTAGCGGCAGAGAACACTTCTTAATTCCTTGGAAACGACAAGATCCACATAACTGGCACGGTTAAACGAAGAAGTCATTAAAGCCAGAACTGTAAGTTTATCAGACGAGTGGATAGCAGATAGTATATCCTGCATTGCAATATCCTTAAGTCTACGAATTATGATTTCTATATCACATTTCGTAATATGGGACTGGTTAATATACATGTATCCAAGTCCACACGAGTCTAAAAGCATACGTATATAGGCAGCCCAGCCACTACTGCTCGATGTATTAGTGTACACTTCGAACACCAAAGAGCCCGGATTATCCAAGATATGTATCCAGAATTGTAAGAGGCGTTTCAGAATGTCAAATTTTAGGGGTAATCTGCCAAGTTCCACTCGACATGCGTTATTAACACTTTTAGAGTGAACACCCAGCAGCTCTTTAATAAATTTTAAATGTAAATATTCGAAGCCATCTGTGTCGCGAAAGGTGTTTAAGGTTCCCCAAACTTCACAACCATAGAGGATAATCGGCTTAATTACTGCATCGAACATTTTCTCAAACAGTTTGCAGTCAGTACTACAATTCAAAAGTTGTTTGAGTTTGAAATATGCTTTGAGTCCCTTATTACGCAAGTTTTCGATTGCAAGTGAGAAGTTGCCATTATTTTTAAGTATAATCCCTAGATACGTGTATTGTTTTACCACCTCAATAAGGTCTCCTTTAATATAGTATAACTTTTGCTTGGTACGGAAATTAGAATTAAAAATCATGACCTTAGATTTGTCAATATTGATTTGCAGTCCCCAATTTTGACAGAAATCCTGTAAAATATTTAGTTTAGATTGTAACCCTTCTGATGTGGACGACAAGAGGACAATATCATCTGCATAACAGAGTATGTTAACTACAGTGGAACCAGCGGAGATCGCTCCTAATGGATCACTATGAATTTCACTTATCAGATCATTGAGAAATATGTTAAATAGCAAAGGACTAAGAACATCACCCTGTTTAACTCCTTGAGTTGAAGAGAATGGTGGAGACAAACCATCAGGAAATTTAACAGCTGCAGTAGTTTCAGAGTACATGCTCTTCAATATGGAATACAGTTTGCCGCCTATGCCTATTTGAAGTAATTTATACAGGAGGCCTTCTCTCCACACAGTATCGAAGGCTTTACTCAGATCTATAAATGCAGTATATACTTTATTTTTCTTCGATTTTTCTTGTTCTACAATGTTTCGGAGGGTAAGAATATGGTCAGTTGTCCGACAGTTTGCTGTAAATCCGATTTGACTTTTATGAAGAATATTAGTACTGTCACAGAAAGCCTGTAATCTGTTTAATAAGATTTTATTGAATAACTTACCTAAGCAGCTAGTTAAGGTAATACCCCTGTAATTGTAAGGATCAGACTGGTCCCCCTTTTTATGCAAGGGCACAATGAGTCCATTATTCCAAGCCGATGGAAAATTTCCAGTCGAAAATATTGCATTAAACAATTTTAGTAGAGGGATGCCAAGTACTGAGATACCGTACTTGAACATTTCATTTATAGTTCCATCTTCAGCTGAACTCTTTCCATTTTTTAGAGTTTTTACAGCTTGTTCAATTTCTGAAAATGTGATTGCACTGTCAAAAAGTTCAGAAGTCTGAAGATTTGTTTCTAATGTAGACTTATCTGTTTTAATTTTGCTTTGAAAGTCATTGTCTTCAGTGTGATTCGGGGAGGATAAATTTGCAAAATGTTCTATAAAGTCTTTGTGATTCATTGTTTTGTTGGGATCAGGATCATCCTTAAGTTTCTTAAGTAGGTCCCAGAACTGTCTGGGATCTGTACCGTTTAGTGACTCCAGTTGATGAATTATGTCTTGTTTGTATTTTCTTCTGCAACTAGCTAATAGACGCCTATATTTTGATTTATGGGAATAAAATTTATGACGTATTTCACCATCTGATGGGTTTTTGTTGACTTCAGTTTTTAGTCTGACTAGAGTACGTCTCATATCTTTGCATGACTGCTCAAACCAAGGCTTGCGCCTGCTCTTTTTATGTTTTTTCGATGCAATAGAACAAGACTTATAGCATAACGCTTTATCACATATAGGATGCAAGATCTGAAGGAACTCATTCACCATTTCGTCACAACCAATATATGTGGATTTTGAGTATCGTTCAAAGGCCTTTACAGATTCGTTTGAATTTAATTCAGTCTGAAATTTTTCTTTTCCATCAGAGTTCCAAAAATATCTTTTCGGTAAGGGATGTAGTCTAGGGCTCTCCGTGGACGAAGGATGTATCATAATATTTATGTGACAGGTCAACATACAGTGGTCAGAGAGAAAGGTAAAATCTCCAACCTGAAATTTAAGGATTTGTGGTAAAAGATCTGCATGGGCTAACATGTAGTCCACAACACTACATCCACCATACTGCACAGAAGTATATTTTCCAACTGTATCACCAAGCGTCCGACCATTAAGCAGTCTCATTTGAGACTGCCTACACAGTTCCAGTAACAGTTTGCCACTATAGTCAGCATATTTCGTATCCATGTTATTTCTGAGAAGTGGAATGTCGGATACATAATTTTCATCAAAGATAGGGGAATGTTTTACGTCGTCGGACAGTATATAATCAGGAGCAGTGTTTGTATAAGCGTTCAGATCCCCACAGATCAACACGTCGCCAGACTTACCAAAGAATGAGACATCAGTGCCAATTAAATTAAACATTGTATCGGTATCACTAATATTACCCTGATTACGTTTAGGGGATATGTATACGACCCCAATGAACAGATCCTTGGGAAGATTGAAAAAGGATTTACACAGTTTAATCCACATAATGTCAGGATGTTTGGAGGGCGCTCCTATTTTACCCACACCTGTTGCTATAGAGGATTTCACATAAATACACAGTCCCCCTGAATTACGCCAAGCACGTTTGTGCTTAGTTCGACAACTGGGAACCAGTCTATCAAAACCATTTACTTGAAAGCTGTCCGAGTCTGACTCACAACTATCTAACCAGGTTTCAACGAAACACAGAATATCAACAGAACACGATAAACGTATAAACAAAGGGTCAGCAAACTTGTCTTTACTGAAACCTTGGATGTTCCATAGACCCAACTTGAGTCTCTGAGAAAACGGAAGCATATAATTATTATATGACTATCGGTGAAAATAATATATAATGGGGAATTGTCGATGGCTATGTGTCATTGGTATGAGGGAACCTGTGTAGGGCGGGGTTGCACGGCATACTGACCTGTGCCCATTGTAATACGATGCAGTGCCCAATCAAACCAACCATACACGGCATAAAGAAATGACGGTTCTGCCTCATGACTGATTGTCCGCCACAACGAATACAGCATATAGCAATGGTGGTGCACCGCCAGTAACAACCTCCCCACAGCGCATGCTCCGTTTCACCGCCTCACTCCACTTTACCCCTGCCCTCAATAGCGGAAGGTGAACTTTAAGACGTGGGCTATGACGTATAGAAGAAAATTAACCCACACAAACACGGTTCAGTTTGAATCCGATCTTTTCATGCGCTCTGCCGATATGAATGGGGAAAATAAACTCCAGATCATTCTGGAACAAACACGGTTCAGTTTGAATCCGACCTAACAACGCCTTTAGTTTTGCACATGACCGAACTACATACTTTTCATGCGCTCTGCCGATATGAATGGGGAAAGTAAACTCAAGATCATTCATTTTTACTATAAATGATGTCACTTCCGGCGGTGTGCTGCTCTGGCGAGAATCTTCTCCGAAAATCTTACTAATGTCTGAGGTATTACTATGGCACAGTGAGATGGTTTCCGTACGAATAAACATGACTGAAAATCAGAGTCATGTAGTACGATCCAATCCGATCCACTGACGAAAATAAAACACCAGAAAACAGAACAGAAATTCATATCCACACATCCCTAAGTCCCACTGTCATAATTTATAGTCCATCCGGTTTCGCGATACATCAACAATAGCAGAAAGAAGCACTTATACATTCGAAATGCAGTAGAGAAAATCCGAGTCAATAAGTGTAAACATCTTCATCATGTTGATACGAGGATTTTTTCAAAAATTATGTCCATTTTATTTGAAATTCTGTTCTATTCATATTTGGTACTTTACAATAATTCAATATAGATGTTGATGGAAATATAAAGTTCTATGTATTTTGATTTGAAAATATGAAATTTCAGGGGTAATTCAGGCATAATTTTTTGAAAAGCCCTTGTATCAATATGGTGGAGATATTTACATTTCTTGACTGGAATTTTCTCGACTGTATTTGGAATTCAAGTAAGTGTTTCTGGCTGCTATTTTTGGTGACTTAGGGTGGCGTGGATGTGAATTTTTGGCCTGTTTCCTGACGTTTTATTTTCGTCAGTGAATCGCCTTGGATCGCACGGCATGACTGATAATAAAACCAGTCATGTTGCTTGAGTAGGTCGCACCGAACCGTGACACCGTCGAAATCTGGCATCTGCCCAAGTGACTCATGACAACCACTGAGGCGTAGATGATCTGTTGGCCTTTTGGATCCATATAAGGGCCCGTCTGGTGTTACGAATTTTTGATGACTAGTAGACAGACTTTCCAAGATATTTGTGAATGACAGACGCTGATTCTGCAAACTATCGAAACGAAATATCGGACAGCGTAATTGAAAGTTTGGAATATTTTTGAAGGAAATATCGTTTGGTTGAGAAAGGTGACAAGTAAGTTATCGGATTCTGTGCCGGTTGGGACAGGATACATCAGCCTTGCCATCCAAAATACAGTATGAAATCTCTCCCTTTGTGCTACACTTTGATGTCTGCCTGTATTTCGCTCACGCTGACTCCACGAGAAATGAGACGATTACAATTTTTACAAAGTTAAGGACGTATAGAGGACGTTCATTTCTAGATGTTTATTTCAGTATATAGGTTAATAGAATATAATAAATGAAAAAAATGCGGGGTCGCCATTCTCATGAAAATATAACAGCCATAAGTATGTGTATCACTGAATAGTCATAACACTGAATACATAAGGAAATTTGACTTTTTTCCTGCTTGAGTATCATTAAATCAAACTTCCTCAGGTCAAAATTTCCCCCTTTTTGCTGTATAATACTAAAAACATATAGTTATCGATGAATATAAAATAAAAACAGGGGTCACCATGGTTTCTCAGAAAATAGTAGCAGTATAACAGATAAATTGAGCCTTTCCAGCCCTAAATCCAAGAGAGGGTATAGGATGAGAAATCAAGCTGGGGGTGGGGAATACTCTGGAAAACGACTTGGAAATTCATTTGGATAATAATTAATGGTCAGTGATTAATGTACACTGTGAATCAAAAGAAATGTTCACCTGTGGTTTTGTTCATTTATTCATATGAAGTTACAATTTATTGTGTATATGAATATAACACATGGAAAGACACTTCATCTCTTCACTATATTCAACCATGGTATGTTTTATTCATGGAAGAGAATATACATATATTGTGTATAAACCACTGACGCTCACGAAAGGAAAGGGCATTCTTTCCATAACGCAAAAATGAGTGAACACAGCAGTTGATAAAGAAACAGGAATGAGACTCTTCACTGTTTATCTATTTTCAGATATTTCTGTTGCACATTTTTTCAATGCCAAGTAAGAACTCTCGGAGAGAAAGTCTTAAAGTGCAACAGAGATACCTGAAAACAGATATTTGTGTTGCACATTTTTCCAATGCCAAGTAACAACTCTCGGAGAGAAAGGCTTAAAGTGCAACAGAGATACATGAAAACAGCTAAACCTGTGAAGTGTCTCATTCCTGGGTCCGTTTTCATGCATTTCCACATTATGTAGAGAATGCACTTTCTATCCATGAGCGTCATTGGTATATACACGTTATCTGTATATTTTTGTCCATAAATAAAACATACAATGGATGGAAAAAGCATAGAGAGGGAGTAACCTCCGTTGTGTTATATTCATATACACAATAAATTATATCGTTACATGAATAAATTAACAAAACCACAGATGGACACTTTTTTTTACTCACCCTGTATATAAAGTACCTTATCATGCCTTACGAGCAGCTGTCATACGAAATAGATATTTCGATTAATGAAGCGGAAATTCTTTTATAAACCACGGCTGAATATTGAATGTCTGAACTGACGCCTGCTATTCAGTATAGTGTAACTGTCAATTACTATAGTGTAACTGTCAATTACTATAGTGTAACTGCCAATTACTATAGTGTAACTGTCAATTACTATAGTGTAACTGTCAATTACTATAGTGGAACTGTCAATTACTATAGTGTAACTGTCAATTACTATAGTGAAACTGTCAATTACTATAGTGTAACTGTCAATTACTATAGTGTAACTGTCATAGTGTAACTGTCAATTACTATAGTGTAACTGTCAATTACTATAGTGTAACTGTCAATTACTATAGTGTAACTGTCAATCACTATAGTGTAACTGTCAATTACTATAGTGTAACTGTCAATTACTACAGTGTAACTGTCAATTACTATAGTGTAACTGTCAATTACTATAGTGTAACTGTCAATTACTATAGCGTAACTGTCAATTACTATCAACTTGGTAAATTTCACACTAAAACAATAAACCTACATATATTTGTCGAGTGACAGAGGGCGGGCCTCGGGGACTAACAATCCACCAGCAGAATCCTACCATATTTTCATGTAATAAATTGAAGCGATATGTAAGAGATGGAAAAAATTGCCCATGAGAGCAGTTGCCACTCCCGGGACTATGTTTCACATTCTTCAGTCCAGTGAAATTCCTTGTCAATTTCGGTCAAGCCATACAAGGGCTTGGTCCAGCATGCAAATTTCTCAATGAACCTTCTGTAGTAGGGTATTAACCCAAGGAAACTACGGACTTCATGCAAACAAGTCATGTTTCATGTTGAAACAAGTCACATTTCTTCGGCTTCAGCTTCAAACCAGCTTCACGAATTCTATCGAGGAAACTCACTGACCTCTTGCTTGTGAAATGTAGTAATGTTTGTGCCCCTCTGTGAATTCTCTGTTTCCCCCGTTCGATCCTTCAATGCTTCGGCAGACCGGTTGTGCTTCGTTTTCCAAACGAATTGTCTGCTCACTTCGATAACTTTTAGATGTCTTCTTCGAGTCCCATTTTACGGCAGTGGTATCATTCAACATAGTGTAACGCACGTTTTCGCTGTTGATAAAGATCTCTCATCTGTCTTGAACTTCGTATTGAACTTGAAACTTTGGCAACCGTTTCAGCTGTTCTTCCATCTTTTTCACTCGTTCTTCCAGGCTGGTTACACTAGGATCTTTAACTACTTCTCGTGCAAACTTCCTTGAGATATTTCCACTGCGCTGTGCCTCCATCTTCTTTTACACCTCATATTCCAATACCAGGGTGACAGCCATTTGAAGGTACTCCGGCTTGCCTCGATAAACTTGCATCCGCATCACCGCATCCTCAAACGCATCGATGAAATGCGTCTTGTCAGACGATCTTGTTGACCGGAGGACACATCAGGATAGGCCAGTATAGCTAGCTTGCAAATGGCATGTCCCAGTTCAGGTCATAACGTTTCCTAATTTCCACGTCGTCGACTTCTGCTTCCAGCAAGATACAGTTCACCTGTGGGGCTAAAACGAGAATCCAAAAATTTTAGTAGTCGAAATTCCCGTTGTTCCCAATCAATAAGTTATTGGGTGAACAGATAATCCGCTCTTTCTTGTCGATTCCATCAGTAGTAGGGTCTACCCTTTTTGACGGAACGGGCGCCTCACTGCGCATGCGCGAGAACAAAAAATGGGGCGGTATTGGGGCGGTGTGCGCAGGAGTGTTGTGCGCAGGTATTACGTCACTTCCGGTCTGGGTGAATGGGGCGTGATCTTGGGGGCATGTATTTCTTCGCGGTGATGCGGTCTGGCGGTGATGCGGTCTGCCTCCGCGGACCGAAAGTAGTCCCAAAACCGTGGGTTTTCGTGGAAGTGTTCGGCAATCTGTAGGGACCGCTAGTGGACCGATTGGGTCGAGTGAGGTATCAAAGTGAAGCATTCGTGAAGGGGCATTTGATGGGCTGGGTGTGGGGTTGAAATATCGGCATTCTGCGCATGCGCGGTGGCCAAAGGGTATGAAAATAGACGTTTTGGGAGCTAGGGGAGTCCCTAATGGGCCGATGGAGTCGAGTGAGGTATCCATGTGAAGCATTCGTGAAGGGGCATCTGATGGGCTGGGTGTGGGGTTGAAATATCGGCATTCTGCGCATGCGCGGTGGCCAAAGTGTATGAAAATAGACGTTTTGGAGCTAGGGGAGTCACTAATGAGCCGACGGGGTCATATGAGGTATCCATGTGAAGCATTCATGAAGGGGCATCTGATGGGCTGGGTGTGGGGTTGAAATATCGGCATTCTGCGCTTGCGCGGTGACCAAAGGGTATGAAAATAGACGTTTTGGGAGCTAGGGGAGCCCCTAATGGGCCGATGGAGTTGTATGAGGTATCAATGTGAAGCCTATGTGAAGGGGCATCCGACTGGGTGGGTGCATGTAAAATTTTTCCTGAAAAAAAAAAAAACGGAACACGGACTTTATCGAAAAATCCGGGAAAATGCCTATATGGGGTATGGGGGTATATAGGTCGCCGGGCTTAACGGGGCTTGCCTATCAATAGAGTTATCTCCCCCTAGTTCCAGGGTGGGTGTATGTAAAATTTTTCCTGAAAAAATACGGAACACGGACTTTATCCTAAATTACGGGAAAATGCCTATATGGCGTATGGGGGGTATAGGACCATCCTGGGAAACCTACTTCTCGACATTTGCGGTATAGGTTGTGGGGTCTCGTTTTCTTATTCTCGTCAAGACAAACATGATAGGAAGTGTCGCGGAGCGAATCGTTGAAATTTTTGGAAAAAGTCACCGAGACCCATATAGACCGATATAGTCCCATACTGGGGTATAGGACCGATGTTTGTCCCACTGGGAAACCTACTTCTCGACATTTGCGGTATGGTTGTTTGGATTTGTTTTCTTAGTCTCGTCATTTAGAACACGATAGGAAGTGTCCCGGCACGAAACGGTGAAATTTTTGAAAAAAGTCACCGAGGCCTGGGTAGGCTCATATAGACCCATATACTGGGATATAAGCCCAATGGGGTGGACATGTTGGAGTCTAGGTGAGTCCCTGGTGGTCCAATGGGGTCGTATGAGGTCTTATTTTGAAGCTCTCATGCAGGAGCACTTGACTACACTAATGGTTCGTACGTTGTCAATACTCTGCGCATGCGCAGCCTGGCCGTAGTATAGAAAGCAGGCATTTTTGGGGGTGTGTGTGTTTGGGTTAGAGATGGGATATTCACGGTTCGAATGGGTCGTGTGACGTATCCATGTGAAGTCTATGTAAGGGAGCCTCTGATGGCGTGGGTATGGGGTTGAAATATCGTCATTCTGCGCATGCGCGGTAGCCAAAGGGTATGGAAATAGACGTTTTTGTGGTCTAGGCGAGCCCCTCATGGGCCTATTGGGTCGAGTGAGGTATCCATGTGAATCCTAGGTGGGGGAGCATCCACCTGGACTAACATTCACGTGGTTTGGTGGGTCTGCGCAAGTGTGTGTGTGACGTCACTTCCGGGGTTTTTTCAGAATGCTCAAACACACTACCTCCAACTTTCCCGGCCAGGCCCTGTCCGCCCCGGCCCGCCCCGGCCCGCTCCGGCCGCAGCGCGCGCTCACGCGTTCTCCGGAAGTGCGCGTCATCACCGGCAGTGCGCGCACCTCAATGAAATGCCCGCTCCAACCTAGACCAAAACACGTACTTGGTCTGTGGGCTGATTTCATTGGCTCTCTATTTTACTATAGTGCTCTTGCATTCTAACCTTGATGGGTTACATTTTGGCCCCATCCTACACCACTGATTTCAGTTTCACTGAATCTCCACATTGGGCATTTATGCATTATGAATAAAACACACGAGACAGGGTTTTTTGGTGAGATCTCATTCTTTTATTCAGTAACAACAACAACGTGAGAACAACCACGTGAAAACGGAAGCCCAGAACGTGGGGGCTTGTACATTGAAAGAACTGAAGCCCAGAACAGGGGGCTTGTACATTGAAAGAACTGAAGCCCAGAACAGGGGGCTTGTAAACTTAAGCCCAGAACAGCAGGCGTGTGTACATTGAAAGAATTCAAGCCCAGAACGGGACTTGTACATTGAAATGATGGGCGGCCCAGTCATATACGAGTACATCGCGGTCCTCGGCCTTGGGGTACTCGTCAAACATCTGTACGATGGTAGATAAGGGTCTTCCCCGGCATCGATGGTACAGGTAAAACAAGCAATATTGTCCGCAAACGCTATTGGTCAGGCTTTGCAACGTTTGACTGTTCCAACACCACGTCTCTGTGCCTTGATCCATGAAGTCTGTTAAATCGGGATGGAGGGGTGGCAGGCCGTACGGGTCAAAGTATTCCCCCTGCTGTTCTGTCAAGTACACGGCCACCCAATGTTCACCGGGCCGATCCATCGGGTCCGTGTTGAGAACGTATGCAGCAGGATACACACGGTCTAATGGGAACACATCTCGGGCGAACACCCCTTGAAAGACCATACGTGTCCCTGGGTCATTCTTCAGCACGGTGGTTATCTGGTCTGTATCCATGTTAGGTGGAAAAGTCACACAGGACGTTGCGCGCCTTGTCCACTTGAATGATGTTGTCAAACTCGGCGTAGCAGATCACATTGATGGTGGTCGCCAGGGCTCGTGCAAAGTGGATTTCCAGCCGTAAATTGCCTTGCTTGGCCAGGGCCAGCTGATGGTCGTTCTCTAAGGTGGAGGTCAGATCGAAACAGAACAACGTGGATCCGTTCGCGTAGTGCTCCCGACTGATGAAATTCCCTTCGTCCTGGTTGATTTGACCGGTGGCTGTAAACAGGCTCTGATAGGCTCGAATGAAATTCCTGCGCCCAAAGTTCGGTGTTAAGGCCGTGGCTGGGATCTGTTGTCCATCCACATGCAGGGCCACAAAATTGATGCCGAAATGTTTAAAGTCAAACGGATTCTCTGGGTAGGCTCCGCTGAAACTGGTATTTTCCACACAGGCCAGGATCAATCGCTTGGGTAGTTCCCCCAGGAACAGGTTTTCTTTGTTGGCGCCCATATTTCCAGCAGGCACAGAGAACACTTTGGTTTGTACACGTCGGATAGGGTACTGGGCTGGTTTTGTTTCCAAGGCTTTCATGTGTCCCAATTGATCGGCTGGATTCGGTTTCACTTTTCGGACATACAGGACTGCGTCTTGGATGACAATCTTATAGTCAGCTGCATGCCCCTCTACGTCAGTGGCCATCAAGGCGAAGGTCGGAGGCGCCCGTATCAGTCGGATTTTGATGGGGATCTTGTTCAAGAGGTACCGGTCTTGCATGAACATGTCTGCGTTCAGTCGACCCATGAGATCCACCGAGGCACTGTTCGCAGTGAAAGCCTTCCGTTTGTTATATCCCACATTGTCCACCGTATCCATGTGCTCGGGTGTGTCCTGGTAGAATAAAACGGCTGTCAGCTGAGATTTTTTAGCCTCTCGGCCATACGACAACAGGGTCTCGATGTAGGCTCGATAGGGGTACGTGTTGGTCGAGTCGCTGATGAGTTTGTCGCTGAGAAAAATATCCACCTGTTGAAACATTGAGTGCAGCCAGAGATTCGTCGGGCCCACCGTTGCAGCTTGGATGATTCTGGTGCCAGCCCCATTGACCACCTTGGCTTTCACATACAAGTATGTATGGGCTAAATCCACATAGGCCGTATACGCATTACTGATGGTGAACTCGATGGGCCCGGTTTCGTTGATGCTGGAGAGCGGGAGATGCTCCACCCATAATCCTTGTTCGACACTGGTCTGTGTGGGCGGCACGGCCCACAAATCAAATTCACTGTTGGTGGAGGGCAGGACTCGGCGTGGATCAAGGACATGTTTTAAGAAAATATATCCTGGGTCTTCGATGTGCGTCGTCGCTGGGTCGGTCGTCGACTGGTGCGTGGTCTCGGTGGGGCAGCTCCTTTATTCCCTACGGTGCGTTGTGCTTTGGCCACCAAGACGCCTCCCGCTTCTTTAGCCCGCCGTTTCAAGGCTTCTTTGGGTGCCGTACCCCCCAAGACATCACCGGCCACTTGCAGTCCACTGCGTACCGCTTGTTTGCCGATTGCTTTCACCCCACGCGTCACCAAGGGCAGGAACGTTTTGACGTTGCTGCCGAGTATGTTCCCCAGTCCATGTCCTCGTTGCATGCGTGCACCGCTAAAGACCGGAAAGCCACCCCCGGCCTGTTGGGCATAATAGTCGGCATAGCTGCGTCCATCGCACTCGTAAGGTACTTTCATTATGCAAAGTGGGGAGCACGTGCTTGTCGAAAATGAAGTGTCAGCACCAATTTTCCTCGTTCGAATGCCACCGGTCGTCCCGTGTCATCTCTTATATCCACCGTGATCGTGTTGATGTCGGTTTGTCGTACGGGCAGGTAGAGCATGTGGGTGAAACTGTGGGTGACTTGATCTCCATACGTCTTTTTAATAGGGACCACCCGTAACAGAGGTGTGTTGATATCGCCCGCGATGTGGTTGTCCACCACGTCCGAGTAGACGTAGAGTCCGTACATACCCGACTTCAGATCCATCGGGATCTCGCCTTGGTGGGCGGTGGGACCAGCGAACGTTTTTAAATCGAAACCCAGCATTTGCTGTACGATAGGACTCAGTACGACACTCGCCTTGGCGGTGACGATAAGCTGTGCCTTGTCGTTGTGTGCGTTGTAATCGAAGTCCACGTGATTCTTGAAGGGAAAGGATTTGATGGGTTTTGAACTATTCGTGACCTCCCGTAGAGCCATATAATGCAACAGTCTTGACAGCCCACCCATGAACTCCTTGGGGGTATCGTATTGGCTTTCGGGGAGGATGAGTCGGGTGTCTTTTCATTCGTAGGTCACCTCGTACCACACTTCATTGGCTCGCACGTTGTACCACGAGTAAGGGTATTGGATATCCACGAGGCCACATTCCCATCGTCCAGGTAAATGCAACGGTTGCGGTAACTGGGTCACATACTTGGCCACGGTGTTGTCAGGAAACACATCCAGCGAACTGTTACTGGGTAGGGTGAGGTAAAACATGGCGACTGAGCTGTCCTGCTGCTGCTGTTGGTTTTAATATGTGTTCCGGGCCTTGGGCGGTTGTGTTCGGCGTCGTGTTCGTCGCGTTGACTTGCTACGTGTCACGGCTCTGGAGATGTTGGGTGTCCTGATCGAGGGTGGTTTTTCAAAGGTCTGAAAAGAAGGTGCCCGTTGTGGTGGTGGTGTTTTGGGGGGGTGACTCCGGTTCCCGTTCGGCTTCCCAAGAAGGTAGTGGGCCACTCGGCGATTGCTGGGTTCGCTGCATAAAGGCCCAGCGGTGGGGGTTCCCCACCAATTCCTGTGGTACATGCATGTCTTTCAAGCCTTGAGCGAAGACCTCCCATCCTCGAGGGTCCGTGTGCCATCTGCGTTGACGCATCAGATCATTCACTAAATCCGTCATGTGGGTCCCCGGGACCACCTGATTCTGTACCAGTAGTTCGCCTTTATCATTCCAAGTCATGTTAGGATTCTGTTTCATCCGTTGTAATACCAGGCCAGCTTGTTTCTTGAACGATGCAGGTACACTCTTCAGCACTTCGTCTTCCACCCACTGTGGGGCTGTGGGTGCTACCCCTCGTAATGGCGGCTGTTGGAGCGGTACTGAGGTCGGCGGTGTGTCACGTGGTGGTGGTGGTGGTGGTGGTGGTGGGGTAGAGAGGGTTTTGTATTGGTCCATGAACGTCATGTACCGTTGAAGCGTCTCATTGTACCGGTGTACTTTCTCACTGTCGCTTAACCCTGGTCTCTGTAAGACCTGTTGCATCTCTCCATCGAGGGTGTTTATGGTCTTCACCGTAGGTGGGACAGGGTAGGGCGATTGGAGGTTTTGAAGGAACCGTGGTTCGACGAGGATCATTTTTTTCGTGTGGTTCATTGTCGGCCGAAGAGTCCACCCAATACTGGACCCAACACGGAAGCGGCCAACGGTGCTAAGATGGCCCCAAGAAAGCCGCCTTTCTGTAACACCTTTTTCTTTTGTGTTTGATGGACTCGCTTCTGGACTAGGGTTCGGAGACCTGTCTTATGCTTGGCCAACTTGATCTTCTGAGCCGGAGTCAGTGGTACGTTGCCTTTTAACAGGTTGTACCCGATCTCGCACAGACAGCGTACAAGGCCAGGGTCCGCACCGCGTACAATGGTTCGGACCAACTCGGGTGGGGCCGTCTTCAATACACGGAGCGTGGGAGCGTGCTTCCGTACTCGCGCAGACATCATGTACAACTAATGCTAGAACCCAGAACTCTGCTCTTTTTATCTACTTCAGAGAACAGAGACAAAGTCAACCCTGCTGTGGTATTCATTCTTTTCATTATCCCCATCATCAAACACACAGACCCCAGCTGGGGGAGCAACTGTGGGTGTGTTTACATTATTTTTGCATGTACACGTGGTGGGCCTCTCCGGGAAAGATGCCGGTCCGTAGTCGAAGATGTTCGGGGGTGGCTTGCTTGAGGTCGAAGAGCATATACCCGTGCTGAGGGTTTGTGGCATCTTTAAAGGCTTCCAACGCAAACGGTGTGCGGCCGGGATACATCTGTCTCGCCAGGTGCAGCAGTTGAGTGGTATCTCTCGGGTTTTTGAAGACCACCAGGTAGTGGGCATTTTAGCTGATGTTCCGATGTTCTTTGTTTTTACTGAACAGATTCTGCACAATGTAGATGATGCTGAGCCGTCGATGGTGGCTGCCTTTGGTAAAGAGTTGGGTGACCCGCGCATCCGTCTCCGCCATGAGATCATCCAGAACCACCAAGGTGTCGGGTTCCAAATCGGCCAGGTTGGGTAGGCCTTCGACGAACGTGATGTGGGGCATTGCTGCATACGCTGCCTGCCATTCTCCGTAACACCATACGACTCGGGCAATGGGTGGGGTGATCATGCTGTCGGCGTGTTCGAGGAGCTTCCTGACGAAGTGCGTTTTGCCGGAGCCCGTCGGTCCTGCGATGACGCAAGTGAAGGGATGCTGCCAACGGGGGTCCATGGTTGGAGGTGTATCCGCTGTCGTGGTAACCCGCTCTTGCAAATTTCGTACGAGTGAACTGGAGTGGTGGTGGGTACAACGTCGGTCGTCGTTGTCTGTTCACTGCGAGGGATGATGATGGTGGTGGGTACAACGATGGTCGTCGTTGTCTGTTCACTGTGAGGGATGAAATCCGGTGGGTTTTCAGACGTAGTAGGTGTACTTGGTGTAGGTGTTGACTCTATACTTGGTGTGGAGCTCGACGTGGCTTGTACACGGGGTGTGGTGATGACTGGGCTCGATACGGGGTTGATTGGTGCTCTCTGTAGACCGGTTTCACTGATGGCTGGTGTTCTCAATTGGTTAAGTAACGTGCTGACATAGGCTACGTCGTAAAACACACCTCCGTACAACACACTCAGCAGGGTTAGCACTATCACCCCAAAGCCTAATTGCGCTTTACGCGTTTTAGGAGACGCTGTGTTCAGAAGCAACTGCTGTTTGTCCATAGCACTGTGGTCGGACGTGGAATGAAGGATGACGGCAGTTGTGTCTGGCTTTATAGTCGTTTCACCTGGTTGGCAGCGACCCAGGAATTGAAGGAACTGGGCCAGCCTTGCCATTTGACGAAATGAAACAGTTTGCCACGTCGACGTTCCGTTTTCAAAATCTGCTCCATCGTGTAGTAGTCTTGCTGTGTTTTTACGACAGGCTGTGATTCCGTCTCGTAAAACGTCCCTAGCAACGGTTCCCCTTGCAGATCTTCCAGTTCACAGACTCGCTGCTGTCAGGGTAGGCGCCGTTTAATCAGGAAGTGCTCATCGCTCCAGTTGGGCAAGTAACTTTTCTCAAATTGACCTTTGACTTTACTGATCCGTACAGGGTCCCCGACCTTGTACATCGCCTTCGTCGTTCGCTGCGATGGCCTGGGGTACAAGACACGGCGGACTTGGGCTTCATTGCGTTGGGTCACGGTAATGGGGGCTCTCTCTATACTCCGATGATAGGCTCGATTGTAACCCCTCACCAGTTTCGGGAGAACATCGATGTACCGCCGTGTATTCTTATAGGTGAAATATTTATACATACGGCCTTTGAATGTCCTGTTGAACCTTTCCACCACGGAAGCCTTGGTCTCGTTGTAGGTATGGAAGAAAAACACCTTCTGGGCTTTCAGAAAGGCTTGGAACGGTCTGTTGAGGAATTCCGTGCCTTCGTCGGTTTGCAAATACAAAGGTTTGCGCCCGGTCTTGAAGGAGTGAGTGAGTGAGTAGGATTTAACGTCGTTTTCAACATTGTTTCAGTCATATCACGACGGCCCGGTCTTGAAGATGTCTTTGAACGCCGCTATGAGATTCGCCCCCGTTTTCGTCCGGATGGGCATCACCCACGCATACTTGGATAGGATATCGATGCACGTCAAGATATACCGATTCCCATCGTTGTGTTTGGCAAAGGCGCTCATATCGACCAAATCCGCTTGCCACTGAGCATCTATTCCTCCCACGATTACCCGGTTCCGTAGAAAATGGCGACGGACAGATCAATGTAAGGTATAGGTGTCTTGTTTTCTTAACCAATCTCGGACTTGGACACGTTGTATCCCCTGGGGTTTGGCCGCTCGATAGAGAGCCGACAATGCACTATAGGCCGCCGAACTGTCGGGAATGTAGTATAAGTTATCCAACACCTTCTCCAAGCGCTTCATGGTGACAAATGATGATGGATCCTGGCTCTATCGTTTATTTATAACGGGTATATCTTGGGCCGGAGTTTCTTTCTGATTTTTTTCGTTGGCTTCCACAGTGTCCATAGTAAATGACCAGTCCAACTCGTCTGATGACCGCTTGATAAGCACTTGATCCACATCTACCACGGCATCTTCCAATGCAGACCATAGATCAGGGTGAAGGGTAAAATGCACTGTGCCTCCATCTAGCCGAGCCAATTGAGCAAAGAAAGGGCCGCGTCGGATGTACACATCGTGACACAAGTGGATTAGGTCGCCGTCCAGTTCACCAGACAACACGCGTTTGAATTTGGTCCAGTCCTCTCGGGACAGACGAATGTGAGCCGGGCACGGTTGTGTAGGGTCCGCATCACAGATGTCTCCCACCTCCTCCATGATATCGACCTTATCCGCATACACGTGCAGGAAAACCTCGGGGGTCAAGCTGAGATACGCCAGTATTATATGCTCCGTCATGGTCATGGTACGTGAATGGTACCAGATTTGGCTGTCTCTCATATTTATAGGGAGAACCCCGTGAGATCAAAGGATCAGGTGGTCATGTCACTGGGCTGACTGAGTCTAGCCGGGTAATCAATGGCATCGTCGTCTGGTTCATGGCTAGACATTTGTTCATTGGGTTCGGCCGCTGCTGCTCTCAGGGCACGAACCCACTCCATCTCGTCTGATGACCGCTCGTTCGGTGTAAACAGCTGGTCCACGTTAGGCACCACTTTCTCGAAGGCTATCCACAGATCGGGGTCTAGGGTGAAGCTTCGCGTAGGGTCTTGGTAGCGGCCCAGGCGTGGGAAGAAGGGTCCACGGTATACGTAGATGGCATTGTCTATGTGGATGAGGTGTCCATCGAGCTCACCGCTCAACACCCGTTTACATTTGGTCCAGCCGTCACGGTGTAGCGTAACCGTATTCGATACGGTCTCAGCGGGCGACCAGCAAACATCTCCACGGTCTTCCACGAGGGTGACTTTATCTTCATAGACGTGTAACCCCATCCGGGGTGTAAGGGGAAGGATGGCTCGTAGGACTGGTGACATGCTTGATCCAATGACGATCGGTGAATGACACACACTCTGTCTGACCCTCGTATTTATAGTCAGGTCCCACTGTCAATACCACAGCGCCAGGGTCAATAGGGCACAGACTATTGTGAGGCCAACCAGCCGTCGCTGGTTCCGGCGTGAGCGCTCGTGGTCCATAGCCCGAGCGTCAAGGATGGCTGTCATAGTCCAGTAGTGGTGAGTGATGGCACACCTCTCCATCGAGTGCACTCTGTCGAGGACCGCTTCTGTGAACTCGTTGAGGATCTGGCGTCGCCCCTCGTTGTCGTCGCCATCTGCAAACATGGACCGGACCACTGCTCGGTAACCCGTTAGTGAATTCACCACGGTGGCATGCTGTAAAATGCGAGTCGCATAGGGCTGGATCTCCGTCATGGCTCTGCAACCGTAGAAATGAAGGTGTGGGATCCAGGGGGACGTGTTTTATAGACCATGTCACATATGCGCGCCTAGACGTAGCTCTACGGGTGTAGTCCGTGATACGTACTATTCTGATGGGTTATGTGGCTCCTATAGAGATAGTACCTTATCGACAATGGGGACTACTTGTTCCAAAGCCGTCCATAGATCGGGGTCCAGGGTAAAACCACCGTCGTTCAGACAGAGGAGTCGAGCGGAAAAGGGACCGCAGAAAATGTAGACGTCGTCACACAGGTGAATGCTATCACCGTGCAGGTCACCCAACAACACCCGTTTCAAGGTAGTCCATCCTTCCGGTGACAAAGAGACGTGCGCTTTGGGTTCAGACGTACACCAACACCTAAGTCCGCTATCGATGAGGTCCACTCGTTTGGGGTACAACAATAGGGTGCAGCCAGGTGTAAGCCTGCGGGTAGCCACAGTCCCTTCTTTCACCTCGGGGTGTAGTAAGTCATCCACCTCGGGGAGTACATCTTTCAGTGCCATCCATAAGGGTGGACAGAGTGTGATATAGGTACCTCCACTCTGTTCCAACCAGGGAAAAAGGGAATCCTCTCCAGCAGTGCGTATGTGCACACCGACTTCCACGTGCATGAAATCCCTTTCGGGCTCTTTTCCCTGTAACAATCGTGTCAATAGAGTCCAGCCTGATAGCGATAACAAAATCTTCACCTTCTGCGGTGCGTCTTGGACCAGCTCCAGGTGATCGTCATTGACGATGAGGTAGACGTCGGACGTCAGTTGGAATAACGCAAGCTATGTTCCGCTCGCTGCCATGGTGGGGAATGAAAAGCGAACGGTTAGAGAGGTGGCTTTATAGTGTACCTGTTGGGTAGGGTTTTATACACCGTGCGTGGCACTTGTTATACTCGCTTGCGCCATAAGGTCAATGCTAAATCCGACCTTATTTCACCCGGATGTAAAAATGACGTCACTTCCGGTTTGGGTGAATGGGGCGTGACCTTTGGACATGTCCAGACTTGTCTGTGTCGTTCATCTCCGTGTCTTTTGATGTACTGGGGGTTTTCCCCACAATGGCGTTCACCTTCGGGTCTTTCCGGTCAACGTAGCCGCCATTTTCCCACAATGGCGGTCACCTTCGGGTCTTTCCGGTCAACGTAGCCGCCATTTTCCCACAATGGCGGTCACCTTCGGGTCTTTCCGGTCAACGTATCCGCTATTTTCGGACAACCCGCGCACTTCCGGAGAACGCGCGCGCGCGCGCTGCGGCCGGGGCCCGCCGGGAAAGTTGGAGGTAGTGTGTTTGAGCATTCTGAAAAACCCCGGAAGTGACGTCACACACACACTTGCGCAGACCCGCCAAACCACGTGAATGTTAGTCCAGGTGAATGCTCCCCCACCTAGGATTCACATGGATACCTCACTCGACCCAATAGGCCCATGAGGGGCTCGCCTAGACCACAAAAACGTCTATTTCCATACCCTTTGGCTACCGCGCATGCGTAGAATGACGATATTTCAACCCCACACCCACGCCATCAGAGGCTGCCTTACACAGACTTCACATGGATACGTCACACGCCCCATTCGAACCGTGAATAGCCCATCTGTAACCCAAACACACCCACACCCCCAAAAATGCCTGCTTTCTATACTACGGCCAGGCTGCGCATGCGCAGAGTATTGACAACGTACGAACCATTAGTGTAGTCAAGTGCTCCTGCATGAGAGCTTCAAAATAAGACCTCATACGACCCCATTGGACCACCAGGGACTCACCTAGACTCCAACATGTCCACCCCGTATGAATTTATACATACATTGGGCTTATATCCCAGTATATGGGTCTATATGAGCCTACCCAGGCCTCGGTGACTTTTTTCAAAAATTTCACCGTTTCGTGCCGGGACACTTCCTATCGTGTTCTAAATGACGAGACTAAGAAAACAAATCCAAACAACCATACCGCAAATGTATAGAAGTAGGTTTCCCAGTGGGACAAATATTGGTCCTATACCCCAGTATGGGACTATA
>JAVTVY010050742.1:0-25728 GCA_036873755.1 Hanleya hanleyi | reverse complement strand
CAAGCTCTGACTATAGCGATACCGCAACATTGTCTCATTGGACATTGGACCGTCTGACCTGGAGGTGACCCTTTGACCTTTTGACCCGCGTCCGCGCGCGCGCGCGCACTGCCGGGGATGACGCGGGATGACGCGGGATGACGCGCGCGCGCGCTGCGGGGCGCTGGGGCGGGAAAACACCCCGGCGGTTGAACATTGCAACTCTTGTATGTTTGGAGGTAGTGTTTAGTGAAAACCCGGAAGTGACGTGACAACCCACGTCACCTGCGTATATACTCCTGTAAAATAGAGCCGATTTTATTTCTTTGGAAGGGACAAGGTGAATTTCGCTTTTTATACTACTAAACTGTGATGTAGATTACATCTTACATAGGCCTTAAGGCCGTGATATGCATATGAAGTATTCTGGGGCATGGTCAATACTTTCTAATTTTCCCTTCGTCTACTACTCGCCGATTTTTTTGATTTTTTTATTATTTATTTATTTATTTATTTATTTATTTATTTCCTCGAGAGCTTTAAAATAAGACCTCACTCTACCCCATCGGGCCACTAGTGCTCCAACATGTCCACCCCGTATGGATTGATACATACTAATATCCCAGTATATGAGTGTATATGGGTCTATATGATCTATATACAAGCCTACGCGGTACTTTCAAATTTTTTTCCATCGTATTCTACATGATCAACCTCATAGCTCATAGTAAAAGCCATAAAAAAACCCGATCACCCCTATACCCATTCAGGCTAAATATAGCGGACATGATCTTCGAATTGGTCTAGTCCGAGTTGTCTCCCTTGCACCAAATCGTATAGATGGCGCTGTGGTTTGAACGACTTTATTATCCGGGGAAATTTTGGTGTTCAGTAGCCATTTTGTGTTTTCTGAGCGGGAGAACATTCTCTGTTGCAGTGTATAACTGAACTTTGTTCCATTTCGGTATCCGCTGAGATGAATAATGTGATCTGCATCATGCATCGCCTGCATGTCACACGTAGACTGAAATCGAGGGAGTGTGCTGTGTTCCAGCGGACGCATCAATTTGTGTGATATCCGACAGGAAACGTGAAAATTGGTATTCTTTCACAGATTTCGAAGTGTATAGGGGCCTACAGTTCTGGTGAGCGATTGAACGATAATGTAGGCCACCGAACAGGTTTTGTGGAATCAACATTCTGTAACGACTGGAGGGATTTTATCGGACATGTGCAGTACGGAACGCTTATCGTGGCAGTCCGTATAATTTGTCAATTTTTGTGTTTGGCATCACAACAGTGAAAGCTGATGGATGAAATTCTACTGCACGGGAACGGTAACGAATGAATGGAATATCTTACCAAACTCTCAGGTAGGATGTGGGTTTCAGGAGTTCACCGGGTGTGACAATTTCTTTATAATGATTTGTGATAAAAAGCGGGTAAAACCTAATGTCAAAATCTCCTTGAAGGTCACGGAGATGTCGATTTATTGCTGATCAGCTGATTTCCAGGACAGACAGACATTATTTCGGCTCTTTTTTCTTCGAAATTCTTGTAATTTGCTCAATACAAATAAATATTTAAATTGACTCTGAGTTTTCTGTTGGCATTATTTCAGCAATATTATGCACTAATGGGTTTTATCGAAAAAATCATAAGAAATTTAATGCTTTGGGACAAGGGGTACATACACAGCACAGTGGGATTCTTGCACTGCCTGACACCGGTGAGTGGGTGGGTTCAAAATGGCGTCTGTGGATTGACCGCCATTTTGAACCCATCCAATCACTATACAGTGGGTGAGCCTATATCTCGCACTCACTGACGCCGGTGAGTGGGTGGGTTAAAAATGGAGGACTGTACATCACGGCCATTTTGTACTCACCTGCCCACTAGACTATAAAAAGCCTATAATTTTGATATGTATTCACCAATACACCATCATGAGTTTTCGAAGACGACGCGCCCCTCTGTTTACACATCATCCGACTCGAGACCCGAGAATTGCTCAGACAGAAGAACTCAGAGAAATCGTTGCCCATGAAGAAGAAGAAGATGGAAGTCAATTGACGATCATCTCCAGTTTTCAACGAGTACTTGAAGATGAATCCACGTTAATCAACAGTACCGAAGCACTCGCACAACAATTGAAGGAAGAAGTAAGAACAGAAGAAAGTAGCCGGCTGCGAAGACTGAGTGAACAACAGGACCAAGACATACACAGAATGGAAGAAAACGACAGTGATGTGACGGAAAGTGGCGAACAAGACGAGCTGCCCTGGCTAAATTCTAATAGACCGCCCACAACAACCACGATGACACCGCCTGTCTACACTGAAAGTATAAGGACTGAACACCCTACAGCCGGACCTCCTACCATTGCCGAAACTCCCACAATTTCAGCGGCAGAAACACCACAACCCTGTCGCCACCAAGTCGAGATAATCCAACTCAATGAACAGATTATGGTCATGCAGAGAGGGCTGGATGGGATGGAGACGACCCTGAATGGAATGGAAGCGCAAATTACCATACTCAAGAAAGAACGCCGTGTCGAGGAGAAAAAAACACAATGCAGTATCTGTGCGGAGGAGGAAAGTTGGTATGCCGTGTTACCTTGTGGACATCTTTGTCTATGCAAGGATTGCTGGGTAACCCTGACGTGTCAAGGTGCGATGTGTCGATGCATTGATGCCGGCGAGTCCCATTTGAAAATAAAATGTCCGATATGCAGAAATATTCCGCGCCTAAAGTGTGTCGTATCACGCTATCAACGGCCCTTTTCAGGGCCAACCCATCTTGCCGGAAGAGAAAACTTCTTTCCTAAGCACACCAACTAACACCAGAATGCCCATCATCCTTTTTCCCCAAAAAAAAATTTTTTCAAAAAAATTTTTTGAAAAACAAAAATCTTCATACGTCAAGTCAACAAAATTTTATTTTCAGGTAGAGGGTCGAGTCAGGTATCATATTGAAGCTGACGTGAAATGCTTCACAATGATACTTCACTCGACACGATTGGACCATTAGGGACGCCTCTAACCTCAAAAAAAGATTATTTTGAAGATAATTATCAACATCCGGTGAATGAAGATTTTTTATTTTAGAGGTAGTGGGTCGAGTGAGGTATCTAATGGAAGCTGACGTGAAATGCTTCACAATGATACCTCACTCGACCCGATTGCACCACAAGGGGCTGCCCTAACTCCAATAAAGGCTATTTTGATTTTTCTGCGCATGCGCGAAGTCCAAAGGCTATGAAAATAGCCTTTTTTTGGAGTTAGAGGCGTCCCTAATGAACCAATCGGGTCGAGGTGAGGTATTAAATTGAAGGTGACGTGAAGGAGCATCTGATAGACTGGGTATGGGCTTGAATTAGGGTAATTGTGCGCATGCGCGAAGATGATATCAAAACTATCAATCTTGAAAAATAGCCTTTTTGGAGTTAGAGGCGTCCCTAATGGACCAATCGGGTCGAGTGAGGTATCAAATTGAAGGTAACGTGAAGGAGCATCTCATGAACTGGTGTAGGTTGAACTATAAGCATTCTGTGCATGCGCAATCTTCAAAATAGCCGTTTTTGGAGTTAGGGCAGCCCCTAGTGGTCCAATCGGGTCGAGTGAGGTATCAATGTGAAGCATTTCACGTGAGCTTCCATTTAATACTTCACTCGACGCACTACCTCTAAAATAAAAAAAATAAAAAATCTTCGTACACCCGATGTTGACATTTATCTGCAAAATAGCCTTTTTGGAGCTAGGAGAGCCCCTAGTGGCCCGATCGAGCCGAGTGAGGTATCAATGTGAAGGTGAGATGAAGGGCCATCTGATGGACTGGTGTGGGTTGAACTATCAGCATTTTGCGCATGCGCAAGAATGGAAATAGACGTTTTTGGAGCTATTTGACTATTAAAAAAAGGAAAAAAATGAACACTAAGCAAAAGTAAAAGGTTCACAAACCATACAACACAGGCAAGCTGACTGGATGACTGGCTGGCTGACTGGCTGGCTGGCTAGAGGTGAAGCAGACTAGAGGTGAAACAGGCAGGCTGGCTGGTCAGGTCAGGTAAGTCAGAGTGCTCGACAAAGTAGTGCAATTGAATACACCCCTTGCCCTAAAAATCGACTGCTTTTATACGTTTTCCCCGTGAGTGGGTGGGTTCAAAATGGCGGACCCAGAAAGTCCGCCATTTTAAACCCACCCACTCACTTCCCAGGTCAAATCAGTGCACCCGAGTGAGTGGGTGGGTTCAAAATGGCGGACTTTCAACGTCCCAGAGAAAATAAACGGCCACCATTTTGAACCCACCCACTCAATCACCCCGGTGAGTGGGTGGGTTCAAAATGGCGGACCCAGAAAGTCCGCCATTTTAAACCCACCCACTCACATCCCAGGTCAATCAGTGCAACCGAGTGAGTGGGTGGGTTCAAAATGGCGGACGTCAAACGGCCGCCATTTTAAACCCACCCACTCACATAGCACTCAATCACCCCCGTGAGTGGGTGGGTTCAAAATGGCGGACAAAGAAAGTCCGCCATTTTAAACCCACCCACTCACATCCCAGGTCAATCAGTGCAACCGAGTGAGTGGGTGGGTTCAAAATGGCGGACGTCAAACGTCCGCCATTTTAAACCCACCCACTCACATTAAAAAAAAATTAACTCACGTATGCGAACCCCCCCTATGGCAACCCAAAAATTCACTTCGCGCATGCGCAGTGAGACGCAAAAGACTCGTTTTACTCTATGTATACTACTGCGGTACATGAAATGGTATTTGAGATAAAGGATATTTGCCTGAAATAACATTATGTAGATACAGTAAATCAAAAATATTTCTATCAGAAAGCTGTGGCAAATTAAAATGTGTTCAAAATTGGGATTACCCCTCAAGCTACGATGTATACATGATGCCATTTAATACGACGCATTTTCTTTAAATATGATATCTTCCAGTATGATACCTTTCAGACATCATCGTCGGGCATTTGAATATAGTTCCTTTTGAATATGTCGTATTCTCAATGTGGTGCCTTTGAGATACAAGTATGATAATAGGATATGGTGCACTTTTCTTAGCATACCATTTGTATGGAGCACTTACATGTACATGTATATGCCTAAATGTATTATATTTGTATATGTTTTAAATGTCATTAAATGCGACATGTTATGCCACTAAAACAAGCCTTTAAGCAATGTTTTCAAAGCACGCGAGTGTTTTCTCTGTATCAAATGGTACATTTATTTCGGAGTACAATATAATCTATGATATTCCTCTTTCGCATTAACGCCAAAACCTTCTCCCATTCCGATTTACAGTGATCCTGTATGTATTCATTATAGTTTTGAGTGTTACTAAAGCATGCTTTAGTTAAGGTGCCAAGTTTTAATTTCTCACGTCAACAACTTGTGGCAAGTTTACCAACATAATCAAATTAACGCAGCGGACGCCATTAGGTCTCAATATTAACCCGTGAAAGCGAAACCTGATAGTCCCAACTGGTTAAATACCGTCCTGGAGTATTCCCCTGGTACCAGTATCACCGCAGTCTGGTCAGCGGTTCAGCGTTGCGCAGCGTCTTAATGACGTAATACAGATAAACAGGAAAATATACAATTCGTGAGAAGGATAATCTTCCTTATGACTTTCGTATCTGCCAGCAATCAACTGGTAAAGAACGTGCTCGCTTTATCTGAAGAATATCGTTAGCTGTATAGTATCTTGGTACATTCAAATATAAATCCTCCGCATCTGGTAAGAGATCTCTTGCCCTCAGATTGAACACTACGGAAGACGGTAACGGCCACTCACTTTCTCTATATTTTGCCAGCCAGAGATTGGGAGAAGAATTCGAGAATTGGTATGTGAAGTCGGGAATGCGAGGCGAGTAGTCAGGAATGCGAGGCGAGAAGTCGGGAATGCGAGAATGCAAGCGAGAAGTCGGGAATGCGAGGCGAGAAATCGGGAATGCGAGACGAGAAGTTGGGAATGCGAGGCGAGAATTCGGGAATGCGGGGCGAGGAGTCCAGAATGCAAGGCGAGAAATCGGGAATACGAAGCGAGAAGTCGGGAATGCGAGGCGAGAAATCGGAAATTCGCGGGAGAAATCGAAAATGCGAGGAGAGAAAGAGACTGTTCGCTTTACCGTCTTCTCTTCTTCTGATGGTAACATAGTTCAGTTACGAATAACTCTTCTGTCTGTAAATTCACTCAGTCTGTAACATCTCGTCTGCTAATAACAACGTTCAGTTTAATCCATTCCACAATCAATCATTTTATTTTTTTATTTTGATGGCGTATGCAGTATAAAAACTCTGTTTGTAACAACGATTATATATCAACTACTAGTATACAGCGTTATTTCTAACAATGTTGAGTCTATAACAGGTCTCTGGCTTGCAACAGTGTACACTCAGTAGCAAGTTATGTGTTAGTAAGAACGTTCAGCCTATAACTGGTCTGCTACTACTTACTCGCTATATATAGCTGAAATATTGCTGAACATTAATTCTCTCTCTCTCTCTCTCTCTCGCTACTACTTACAATGTTCAGTCTATATCAGCTCTTCAGCCTCTAACAACGTTCAGATTATAACACTTGTTATGTTTATAACATAGATCAGTCTATAAAACTCTTCTGCTCGTAACAACGTTACAATAAGTCATCTGTTCGTAACAACGTTATAAATAACTCTTCTGTTCGTAACAACGTTACAATAACTCCCCTAATAAAATAGAGAAACCCCCTATCAACCAGGACTTGAGGGGCTAATATCGGCCCCTAGCGGATCGGGGCCTGCCGAGAGAGGCATGGTGGCTCAGTGGGTGTATGTACATTTAGGATTGGGTTCGAACATATAAAAAGCGGAAGATCAACACGTTCTTAAGTGTTCATATAGTTTATTATCCCCTCCAGTACATCATACCCACGCTGGGGGAGCCTTTGAGAAAGTTCACTCTTTGTTTGCTGTAACCTAAGCATCATTAGGCAGGCCAGGATACTGTTCAGGCAGCATGTCCTCAAACAGTTGTTTGCGCATTCTGATCGCATTTTCAGGGCCTCCGTGGGTGGTAGCCCCATATCCTCTTCCAAGTGACGCTTGGTCTTCATGATAGACCTGTGCGTGTGGTCGCCATTTGGATGTACGCCTGCTGTAAGTTATCCTGTCCGGCGTCCTCGATCGCTGCAGCTTGAATATTAATAGCTGCTCTCACAATACGATCCCAAAAGGTAGGTTCATCCTCACTTCCTTGGGATGTAGGCTGACTATCTGGGATCAAGCTCTCCGTATCAGTAAATAGACTCTCAGCAGTCTCTGTATCTGCCTCCTCAGTGGGCTCCTCGGAGATTGTATGGGAAGTCTTCTGGAGTGAAATCATATCGTAATGTCTGGTGAACGTGCGTTCGCACTCAGAGCATGTATAACCCATGTTGAGGGTTGAACGTCGACTGTGCACGTTTTGGGAATACACTTGCTTTTATAGACAGTAACGCCCGTCAACGCGCAGTTTATTGCTTCCAGAGATCGAAGGGCTCCTCGACACTGGGATCGATCTCCATCCGCCCTTCAATACGGGGAGGCGGATTGACCTTCATGGGTTCTTTCATTCGAGGATGCTGGAAAGGGAGATGGAAGGGCTCCTCGGCACTGGGATCAATCTCCATCGGCTCTTCAATTCGGGAAGGCGGTTCGACCTCCATCGGTTCTTCCATTCGAGGATGCAGGGAAGAAAGATGGAAGGGTTCTTCGACACTGGTATCAATCTTCATCGGCTCTTCAATTCGGGGAGGCGCATCGTAACGTTTGGTGAACGTGCGTTCGCACTCACTGCATTTATAACCCATGTTGATGGTTGAACGTCGACTGTGCGTGCTTTGGGAATACACTTGCTTTTATAGACAGTAACGCCCGTTAACGCCCGTATCAATACCTTAACGCCCTATTCCAACGGCTTATGCATTGTCGATCATCAATGGAGGGACAACATTATTTTTAAGGTTGAAGAAGATAATTTTCCGTCCCCAGCTGCGTCTCCATAAAGGTTTAAAATGCCTCATGCAGGATCAGTAGAGTCTGAGCACGGGTAGTTGTGTTGGTATCCTCTTTGGCTACTATCTGTTTCTTATGCAGCAGAAGACATACCCGTGTCACCCATAGGATGTCATCTATGAACGTGATAAGACGACAACGCATGCGTTGGTTCTGAACGGTGGATCCACCTTGAGCTGTATCAATAACAGCATCGACTCGAACGTTGGCTCGACGTAACGCTTCGGCTAGAATATCTTCGTTGTCGGGTTCAAACAAGGTGGACTCTGTAGTGCTCATAGTGAAATGAGGAGAATGATGTCGTGTGGGCTATTTATGGTGGGACGCTTTTGATCTTAATGATGCGTTCGAACAAATGTTTCTTTTGTGCTATTGCTCTGACATACGCCGCTTTCCACTTCATGCCCGAGGTTTTTAAAATCGACGCTGTTCTTTCGATTTCCATATGAACCGGGTCCTTGTCCTGCAATTTTATATGGGTCTCGAGGTCGGCATACTGCTGGCGTAAAGCCCGTCGTAGTCTGGGTGTCAATGTGTTATGGGCTAAAATCGCCCATCTCGGTGTTCATACTTTCTTTGGACAAATCCTGCCATAGCCTCGAGTTCACGTTGAGCTCATTCACTTGTACGGGTTTGGGTTGGTCCTTTACGGTTGGGTGATATTCCGATGATGGTATGAAGGAGACGCACTGTATGGGGGCGGGTTGCTGCTGCTGAACGGGTGCTGCCAGGTGTGGACTCGGTGGGTGGTGTAGGGGTATATGGCGTTGTGGTGATCCATCGCCGGGTAACAGGTGGAGCTCGGAAGTGACGTCATCGTACGCATGCGCACGCACCTGTGGTGCACCCTGTACACCATAGTCCGTATGGCATAGGGTCATCCGCATGCGCACGATGACGTCACTTCCGATCTCTGAGTTCCAAGAGCTCCCAAATCCAAGCTCCAAGAGCTCCGGAGCTCCGCCCTACGTGATCTACCAACACCACCACTACCACCGGGCGTTGACAATAGTGGACCCCAAAACTTCCATGATTCTCCACTGTGTTCCGCTTTTTATATTTTCAGGATAAATCCTAATTTACATGCAACCCTGCAGAAGCCACCATAACCAATTCCCTGGATGATTCCCTATGGTTTAGGTGTAAACCATAGGTTCCCTATGGTTTAGGAGCTCCCAAATCCAAGCTCCAAGAGCTCCGGAGCTCCGCCCTACGTGATCTACCAACACCACCACTACCACCGGGCGTTGACAATAGTGGACCCCAAAACTTCCATGATTCTCCACTGTGTTCCGCTTTTTATATTTTCGGGACAAATCCTAGTTTTACAATACACCCCCTAACGCAACCCTGCCTCTCTCGGCAGGCCCCGATCCGATGGGAAGCGATATTAGCCCCTTTAGATTTGGTTGATAGGGGGTTTCCCAATTTGAGGGGTAAAGTCCGTGTTTCGCTTTTTATATTTTCGGGATAAATCCTAAATTTACATACACCCCCTAACTTACCCGGCCTCTTTCGGCAGGCCCCGATCGGCTGGGAAACCATATCAGCCCCTCTAGACCTGGTTGATAGGGGGTTTCCTCCTATTTTTGGGGTAAAATCCGTGTTTCCGCTTTTTATAGGTTCAAACCCAGTCCTAGGAGCGCTTCACTTTAACACCTCCCAAGACACAATCGGGCCACTATGGGCCCACCGTGACCCCAAAACGCCCATTCCCACGCCTTTTTTCTATAGCGCATGCGCAGACTGACGTCAGTTCCACACCTCACCCATCCAGTCGGATGTTCCCTTACGAGTGCTTCACATTGATACCTCACTCGACATAATCGGACCATTAGGTGACCACCTAGATCCCAAAACGTCCACCCCAGCGCTACTTCCCCAGTGCGCATGCGCACAGTGACTTTTTCAATCAATTTCAACCAATGATCTCGGAACCCCTCCCATCGTATTCTACGTGGGACGAGAAAAACAAGATGCTACAACCCATACCGCAAATGACCAGGAGTGAGTTTCCCAGTGTGACCCACATTGTCCACTGAGCCAGTATGGGCCTATCCAGACCTACCTGAACTTTTCAAAAAATCTCACCGCTTATCTTCGCTTGGTGAGACGAAGAAAACAAGATGCCACACCACACAGTAAAATTCACAAGAAAAAAAATGATGACCACCCCTATCTGATACATGCATTCCTCGTATAGATTAACATGCAAATGCTCGAATTAGGGGAGATCACCCGGAATTCGGTCCACAGAGGTTTCGCCTAGTCCGAGTTGTCTTCCTTGCCTCCAGATGGTAACATGATCGAGCCAAAAGGGGAATTCCCACAGCAGCGCCGCCATTTTGCGTTTATTTTTTTGCGGAGATATACTGGACACGACATGCTCGACCCTGTAGTCGCACTGATCCCAGACTCGTCATAATAACATCGTACAATACCTATAGGTTATGTTTATTACTATAAGTCTTACTTCCCATGCTTTCATGTATTTTTTCGTGGCAATACGGACCGACCCGCGTGTATTGAGCTCTGTGGAGAAACTGAGGGTTCCCCACCTGCCATTTAGGCTGGGTATAGTGCTGGCGATATTGTCGGGGACCATGTTTGATAACGTGCACTCCGAGAGACATTGGAAGTCACTGGGGACTTAGGTAGGGACTTATTGCTGAGCCGTCACGTGACCGGAAGTGACATTTGACCCCTGTGCGCCATTATTAATATCCGGTATTGTAAAAGAGTTTCTGGGACCATACTGACCTACTTCCAACAGGGGGCGCCACCAGTCTTGTGACGTCACTTCCGGTTCCGGACAGGTGACTATAGTGACCTTTGACCCTTGCGCACCATTATTAATATCCGGTATTGTGCGCATGCGCAGGGGTCAAAGGTCACTTCCGGTCACGTGACCAGGACCGGAAGTGACGTCACAAGACTGGTGGCGCCCCCTGTCGGAAGTAGGTCAGCATAGTCCCAGATGCTCTTATATTACTACTACTATCAGCACTTCTGTTTGTACAACGTTCAATCTATAGCAATCGTTTTGTTTCTGACAACTTTTGGAATGTAACAGCTTATCTGTCTCTCCTGCTTGCAACAAGGTTCAGTCTGTAACATTTCTTCAGATATTGGCAACGTTCAGTCTGTAATAAATCGTTTGTTAGTAATAACGTTCAGTTTGTAATAACTCGTTTGCTAGTAACAACGTTCAGTCTGTAATAACTCGTTTGCTAGTAACAACGTTCAGTCTGTAATAAATCGTTTGCTAGTAACAACGTTCAGTCTGTAATAACTCGTTTGCTAGTAACAACGTTCAGTCTGTAATAACTGGTTTGCTAGTAACAACGTTCAGTCTGTAATAACTCGTTTGCTAGTAACAACGTTCAGTCTGTAATAAATCGTTTGCTAGTTACAACGTTCAGTCTGTAATAACTCGTTTGCTAGTAACAACGTTCAGTCTGTAATAACTCGTTTGCTAGTAACAACGTTCAGTCTGTAAGAAATCGTTTGCTAGTAACAACGTTCAGTCTGTAATAACTCGTTTGCAAGTAACAACGTTCAGTCTGTAATAAATCGTTTGCTAGTAACAACGTTCAGTCTGTAATAACTCGTTTGCTAGTAACAACGTTCAGTCTGTAAGAAATCGTTTGCTAGTAACAACGTTCAGTCTGTAATAACTCGTTTGCTAGTAACAACGTTCAGTCTGTAATAAATCGTTTGCTAGTAACAACGTTCAGTCTGTAATAACTCGTTTGCTAGTAACAACGTTCAGTCTGTAATAACTCGTTTGCTAGTAACAACGTTCAGTCTGTAATAACTCGTTTGCTAGTAACAACGTTCAGTCTGTAATAACTCGTTTGCTAGTAACAACGTTCAGTCTGTAATAACTCGTTTGCTAGTAACAACGTTCAGTCTCGTTTGCTAGTAACAACGTTCAGTCTGTAATAACTCGTTTGCTAGTAACAACGTTCAGTCTGTAATAACTCGTTTGCTAGTAACAACGTTCAGTCTGTAATAACTCGTTTGCTAGTAACAACGTTCAGTCTGTAATAACTCGTTTGCTAGTAACAACGTTCAGTCTTGAACAACTATTCTATTTTTAAAACATTCAGTCTGTATCAGATCTTCTGTTTGTTACAGCGTTCAGTCTGTCACATTTGTTTTGTTTCTGACAGCGTTTAATGTATGGCCGCTCTGCTTGCTCTGCGTGTATAGTCTGTTTCTGACAGCGTTCAATCTATAACCGCTCTGCTTGTATATTTTTTTTTGACAGCGTTCAATAACCGCTCTGATTGTTGGTCTATTTCTGACAGCGTTCGGACTATAGCCGCTCTGCTTGTTTAGTCTGTTTCTGACAGCGTTCAGACTATAACCGCTGTGCTTGTATAGTCTGTTTCTAACAGCGTTCAGTCTAAAGCATCTCTGCTTGTATGGTGTTTTTCTGACAGCGTTCAGTTCATAACCGCTCTGATTGAACAGTGTGTTTCTGACAGCGTTCAGTCCATAGCCGCTCTGCTTGTATAGTCTGTTTCTGACAGCGTTCGGTCTATAACCGCTCTTCTTGTATAGTCTGTTTCTGACAGCGTCCAGTCTATAACCGCTCTTCTTGTATAGTCTGTTTCTGACAGCGTTCAGTCTATAACCGCTCTTCTTGTATAGTCTGTTTCTGACAGCGTACAGTCCATAGCCGCTCTGCTTGTATAGTCTGTTTCTGACAGCGTTCGGTCTATAACCGCTCTTCTTGTATAGTCTGTTTCTGACAGCGTCCAGTCTATAATCGCTCTTCTTGTATAGTCTGTTTCTGACAGCGCTCAGTCTATAACCGCTCTTCTTGTATAGTCTGTTTCTGACAGCGTACAGTCCATAGCCGCTCTGCTTGTATAGTCTGTTTCTGACAGCGTTCGGTCTATAACCGCTCTTCTTGTATAGTCTGTTTCTGAAAGTTCTGTCCATATAGCCGCTCTGCTTGTATAGTGTGTTCTGATAGCGTTCAGTTCGTAGCCGCTCTGATTCTATAGTCTGTTTCTGAGAGAGTTCTGTCCGTAGCCGCTCTGCTTGTATAGTGTGTTTCTGACAGCGTTCAGTCCATAACCGCGCTGCTTGTATAGTGTGTTTCTGACAGCGTTCAGTCCATAGCCGCTCTGCTTGTATAGTGTGTTTCTGACAGCGTTCAGTTCATAACCGTGCTGCTTGTACAGTGTGTTTCTGACAGCGTTCAGTCCATAACCGCTCTGCTTGTATAGTCTGTTTCTGACAGCGTTCAGCCTATAACCGCTCTGCTTGTATAGCCTGTTCCTGACAGAGTTCTGTCTATAATCGCTCTGCTTGTATAGTCTGTTTCTAACAGCGTTCAGTCTAAAGCCGCTCTGCTTGTATCGTGTGTTTCTGACAGCGTTCAGTCCATAGCCGCTCTGCTTGTATAGTCTGTTTCTGACAGCGTTCGGTCTATAACCGCTCTGCTTGTAACAACATTCAATATGCAAGTATTCTCTCTTTGTAACGATCCTGATATGTTTATAACAATTATTATCCAATTTAAAAAGCAAAGCAAAGTTCCACGAAAAATTCGAGGTGGAAAAACCAACTTGAGGAACACTGGCATGTGCTAGATCTTCCCGTGGTCCTTCTTAATGTTAGAAACCAAAACACCTCGCGGCAGGAAAGTACCGTATTTCTGTGTAGCATCTACTGATCACTTCTTTTTTCGATAGAACACCTTGTGCTTGTTGAAATCATTACCGGTACAGATACTCAATCGATCGATGTAGGTGATGGTATAATTAAATATGATAGAAAGTTTGAATCGGAAATTACTGTCGATCGAATGATACCAGTTTTGTAACAAATATAGGTACTTCAACAATTGACTCAGATTTTGTGGACGATGGCTTCATACTCAATGTAGGATCTGGTGTCAATACCTGATACTATACCGGGTACTTGTACCAGCAAACCGCATGATTGAGACCTGCCGTATATGACACGCACCACGGGTGTTTATAAAACATGTCTGGACCAGTTTATTTGACATCTCTAGTTAAGTGTTTTCCAAATATCATTACGTCTTTCGTAAATACAAGGAAAGCAGCAAATGTCTCTTCTTGTTTGTCGGACGTATAACATGTAGACTCATATACCCATTGGAATGATGGCAAGTTTTAACAGTTATTGTGTGTTTTGACTAAATATCGGTACAGTCATTATAGAATTACATTTTGTTGGTATACATCAAATACCTTTTTGAAAGACTATATTCCTTGTCCAGAAAAGGTTTTGGCTCATTAGAAAGAATAACAGTGGAAGGAAACTAAGGTAGTCAATCATGAAAGTATGTAACAGCCAGGACTAAGGTAGTCTATCACGATAGCATGTAACAGCCAAGACTAAGGTAGTCAATCATGAAAGTATGTAACAGCCAGGACTAAGGTAGTCTATCATGAAAGCATGTAACAGCCAGGACTAAGGTAGTCAATCATGAAAGTATGTAACAGCCAGGACTAAGGTAGTCTATCGTGAAAGCATGTATGTAACAGCCAGGACTAAGGTAGTCAATCATGAAAGTATGTAACAGCCAGGACTAAGGTAGTCTATCATGAAAGCATGTATGTAACAGCCAGGACTAAGGTAGTCAATCATGAAAGTATGTAACAGCCAGGACTAAGGTAGTCTATCATGAAAGCATGTATGTAACAGCCAGGACTAAGGTAGTCAATCATGAAAGCATGTAACAGCCAGGAACTAAGGTAGTCTATCATGAAAGTATGTAACAGCCAGGACTACTGACCTTATTCTTTATTTTGGCATTCAACTTTAAAAATAGACCGTATTTATAACGTTGTTTCAGTTTATCAAAACGCAAATTATATTAGATTGCCCAAATCATCAATTTTCCAAAATATGTTTAAATGCATGATTCGATTTTAAGCTACAAATAATCTAAACGAAAAGTATCTTCGAGTTTTTCTATTCCCGGGTATGTCTATACGTAGTATAGGGGAGGTAATCATTAGTATAACAGTCAAATACAAAGTAGACTAGTTACCCCCCTTCTTCCCAAGATTCTGCACTGATCGCAGAACCCGGAACCAGAAAACACATCTTCATTATAATTTACACGTTCCCTCTTTGACCGTGCCCTGATATATCTGACCTCCTTCAGCCTTCATAATCCGAGGTGTAAATTTCACCTACCTGTCGATTGTGTTTAAGTGTGAGATCTTCTTCGGGTATAGCTACGTGATTCGAGATCAGTGACGTCTCCTGTCTATTAATACTTTCTTTGACCATTGAATCAAGGTGGTCAGATATATCAAGGCAAGTTTGAAGAGGGAACGTAGAAATTGTCTTGGTATAATGAAGATCAGAAAATCGTCTAAACACAATGTTAAATGTTAACCCCACCCCTCTAAAAAAAACTTAGAACCCATATGTTATTATGGAAGACGATAGCGGCTTTCTCACATTCTCCCCTTGTAAAAACTCGTTCTGTCGCGTTTCACTGCCCGCCAGCTACTGTGTATGTGTGTATATGTGTATCCTTGGTCTCTAATGCTCCTCAACTGCTCATGGGCACCACGGTATCACATTGGGCAGAACCCCATGAGACCTTCAACACTACACCCTGCACGTTGTATTTGGACCCAAGAATGGCCCATCGCCCAAACACTCCTTAACTGCCCTTTCTCTGCGCGTTCTCTACTACTGATGACGTCACCGATGATGACACTTCCGGTAATAAAACACCCCGGTCATAGACTACATGTCGAGCGCTTCAATGCGACACCATGCACGCTACACATATTGGACCTAAAGCCATACACCGTACACCTAAAATGTCATCTTTCTCTACTACTCATCGACTGCGCATGCGCACAATGACGTTAATTCCAGTAAATACCGTCCCACTGGTAGTCTGTCAAATGAGAACGTCAAGGCGACGTACACCACAACACTTAGAACAGGAGCCACCTGTCGGTCAATCAAGCCCCTGCGCACCCCCAAAATGCCGTCTTTTCCGTAACGTCACCTCCAGTCACTGCGGGAGCTGCAAGGCGACACCATAACGCGGATGGCCCACCTATCGCCTAAAATGTCCACAATAGGCCGTCCTGCCGAGTACGCATGCGCACCATGTTGTTACCGACTAAAATCAACCAACGACCCTGAGATCTCTCCAGTTGTACACTGCTTTGCCAAGCCGATCGATCACATGCCCTACCCTATATATACTTTGCTCCACAAAAAAAATCTTGTGTGTCATAGGTGTAAAGTCCTTTTTATGAGATTGCAGGGGGAGGGTTATAGCAAATGGATTTCTTTCTCAGACACGATTTTGTGGTAGTCAGGTTGTTTGTGTATGTAACAGTGAACAAGAAACTTTTCCCGCATTAAGGCAAAAACAATGAACAGACTCTGGATATATACTAAACTATTGATACCTGATACCTGGCACACATTTGGCGAATATGCTTCATATTACCTTATTACCGATATATATAAAAATTACAATTCTACTTAGCATAAATGTTTTGGCTGCTACATTTCTAAAAATACCACACATAAATTACGATACAGGGTGTTGTATATAGCCTGCCTACCAGTTCCATCTCTTAGTGGACGTTTCCTTATTTTGATTTGATTTTTACTCACCATTTTCAGAATATAACTGCGTAAAATGTACAGTGAGAATTGTTTGGCGGGAATGAACCTCACCGGGGGTTGTTTTATCCCTAAAATAATATGACTGCGATACTTTTAAGGCTGTTATTTCAACGACCAATAAAATTTCACTGTCAAATACGCCGTCACCGACGATCTCAATTTATTTTTTTTATTTTTTTTTCAATTGACAAATGGGTCGGTCTAACTCCAGTGGCGAAAAGTGGTGTAATATATGGCACTGACCTCCTCTGATATGGCTCAACCATATCATATTTTATTACAAGGCAATACGACAATTCGTTGTAATAAAGGAAATAAAGTATTATAGACCTATACCCGGTGGATCACTCACAAACCGCCTGTAAATATACCCCGTATATGAGATCGCCCTCGGCGTCAGCAGGGCGGGTCCAATATACCCCGTATATGAGATCGCCCTCGGCGTCAGCAGGGCGGGTCCAATATACCCCGTATATGAGATCGCCCTCGGCGTCAGCAGGGCGGGTCCAATATACCCCGTATATGAGATCGCCCTCGGCGTGAGCAGGGCGAGTCCAATAACACTCCCATATCTACATGTACATGTAAATGCTATATGCCTTTGCTGTGTACGTTTCCATGGCTTAAAACGTTCTCTAGAAAAGTTTTACGACTTCTTAATCAGGGCATGTACATGTATAAACGTAGTTCCATTATCACACGAGATTTGCCTATATTCACCATTGTTTCCTGTCAAGCTAAGTGACATCCCCGAGAAATTTGGAGAATTTACCCTTCACCTTACGCATTTTCAGAGAAGATCTTAGGGTGACAATTTTCACAATTTCCGCCTTTCTAACTCTTTCAACGAACAAAAAAAAGGTGTTCAGATGAAACCATCTTCTTGTCAGTTTAAGTCAAAGCCAACTTCTAACGCCTCTGCAGAAAATTTCACTTCATCGATGCGTAAGTTGTTGCATCAATGCCATGCAAGCTGATTTTTTTTTCTTTCTTTTTTGAAGTTGTGGGTGCCAAACAGGGCAATTTCCGGCAATTCGAGTTTTTATCGAATAAGAGAGGCGGATATCATTTGAAACTGATAATTCACGAAGAATGTGCTAGAGTTTGGTTTCTTTAAGTGGCATTTAGAAGTTGGGAAGTAGATAAATAAACAAATTGCTTATGGATAACAACTTCTAGTTTATTCAGGACGACGTTTCGATACAGTTACTAGTATCGTTCTCAAGTCAATGACATCAATAAGTAAATAATCAGTATATATACAGTTCCTTGAGTAAATGTCAATAGGATGATAACAATAGTATTATACTAGGTGTCATTGACTTGAGAACGATACTAGTAACTGTATCGAAACGTCGTCCTGAATAAACTAGAAGTTGTTATCCATAAGCAATTTGTTTATTTATGTGCTAGAGTTAACACTAATTCAGATACAACAAAGATTGGAAAGAAGTTGGCACTTTTCATGAAACTTTAATTTAAAACTAAATATAGTCATTATATATTTGCAACCGGGAAGAAGGAAAGAGTGGGATCGGGGATATTCCCCCGGAAAAAATGAGATTTCGGACGTTTCTTTACTAATTTTCGACCCATTTCTAGGCACTTCATTCAGAATCATTGGAGGCCAAAGTCAGGGTTCCCAGCTTTTCATGGAAACACAATTCCCTGATGTTTCTTTGATTAATTTCCGAAATTTCCTGAGAAATATTTCCTCCATGACAGGGTTGTAGCAATTAGAACACTAAGATACATAGGCAACAATGGCCTCCCTTCTCCCCTTACAGCCATCCATTCCTCACCATACATGTATAAAATTACCTATACAAACATTAAGTGTACACTAATAATAAAAGAACACTTTAACACACTATAAGATGTTAGACTATTTCCTGTGCATCCAAATATTTTATTTAGACAGTTGAATAATGTTCAGCTCAAACTGCCTTTCCATGCTTTACATCTGTTCAGGCATTCATATCAACAGAGAAAACTACCAGTTAATGTTTCTGAATTACTGTTTCCAAATCTAAGGCCAGATGATTCAAGTGTCCTTTACACTTTCTTCAATTCCTTTTCCTCCATTTCCTTGGCCAGAAGGTGTGTGTTCAGAAAATGTGCATCCCTCTAAAAAGCCAAGATAGACAGGCTCCACATGTGACTCCTCTCTTGCTGCTCAATTTCCCTGAGTGTTTCCTGATGTTGGATATTTTTCTCAAATTCCCTGAGTTTCCCCTGACTAGAAAACGGGAAAATCATTTTCCCGGAGTGGCTGGGAACCCTGAAAGTGATCCTTGGATCCGCCGCGCCTGTAATGGATACGGTAGAGTATTGGAATACTACCAGAGACTGTCCAAATTTGTGTTACAGGGGAGGTCACCCACATATAATCTCAAACCTAGATGACATCTTAATTACTTCCTTTCCGTCGAGTATCAGCTTAGGACTAACATCATGGTAATCAAATATCAGTGCGGTCGTACCAACTGAATCGAAGGTGAACTAGCAATGTCAGCCTAAAGTTATACCTTTGATCGTGATGAAATCAATAACTATTCAACTTGGCTTAAAATAATCAGGGAAGAGGCGAGGTTTGTGTATTCATACAGTCGTACATGTCCGTACACAGCTGACCTTTCATGACTGAAACTGTCAGATAACACCGATGACACTTCTTCCTCATTACACGTATCTCAATGACAATGGACGGTTCATACTGATTCAGCTACTCTGACGTCATGAATATTTCATGTCATTATCATCGGTATCGGTTAATATCACGAGAATTCATATATTGGTATATAGTGAGAAACACAATTACCTCTGACGTTGATGAAGATCATATATATATCATAACTATAGGGGTTTCCTTGCTTTGGGGTATTACGGTAGATTACAATTAATTATGAACGACGCGATAGATTATAATTAAATATAAATTAGCCATTTCAAGATCAACCGACAGTAATCTGATGTCAGCACTGTAGCAACTGATTTGTCAACAATATTTACCAATGTCAATATTTTCTTTGTCCTTCCGGAACGAATACCAACTGTTAGTAGTAGGGAGGATTGATCTGTTGTACCACGGTTTTTTCTGCGCATGCGCAGAAATTATTTTGTGGGCGTGCGCATGCGTGAGTTTATGTTAATGAGTGGGCGTGGCCTTTTATGCAAATGAGGTCATTGGGTGCATTGGGTATATTCAAGATGGCGGCTTGTTTTTTCTAGGTTAGGGGTGGTCGGCTTCAAGATGGCGGCCAATTGCACTTGTTTGACCCTTCATTTGCATATTTTCAAGATGGCGGCCTGTTTTTTCTAGGTTAGGGGTGGTCGGATTCAAGATGGCGGCCTGTTTTTGTAGGTGCGGACACTTGCACTTGTTTCGCGCCTCATTTGCATATTTTCAAGATGGCGGCCTGTTTTTTCTAGGTTAGGGGTGGTCGGATTCAAGATGGCGGCCTGTTTTTTTTGTAGGTCAAGGTCAATTGCACTTGTTTCGGTCGTCCTCATTTGCATATTTTCAAGATGGCGGCTTGTTTTTTCTAGGTTAGGGGTGGTCGGTTTCAAGATGGCGGCCTGTTGTCCCCCGTTTTATGCAAATGAGGTCATTGGGTCATTGGGTATATTCAAGATGGCGGCTTGTTTTTTCTAGGTTAGGGGTGGTCGGATTCAAGATGGCGGCCAATTGCACTTGTTTGACCCTTCATTTGCATATTTTCAAGATGGCGGCCTGTTTTTTCTAGGTTAGGGGTGGTCGGATTCAAGATGGCGGCCTGTTTTTGTAGGTGCGGACACTTGCACTTGTTTCGCGCCTCATTTGCATATTTTCAAGATGGCGGCCTGTTTTTTCTAGGTTAGGGGTGGTCGGATTCAAGATGGCGGCCTGTTTTTTTGTAGGTCAAGGTCAATTGCACTTGTTTCGGTCGTCCTCATTTGCATATTTTCAAGATGGCGGCCTTGTTTTTTCTAGGTTAGGGGTGGTCGGTTTCAAGATGGCGGCCTGTTGTCCCCCGTTTTATGCAAATGAGGTCATTGGGTTCATTGGGTATATTCAAGATGGCGGCTTGTTTTTTCTAGGTTAGGGGTGGTCGGCTTCAAGATGGCGGCCAATTGCACTTGTTTCACCCTTCATTTGCATATTTTCAAGATGGCGGCCTGTTTTTTCTAGGTTAGGGGTGGTCGGTTTCAAGATGGCGGCCTGTTTTTGTAGGTGCCAATTGCACTTGTTTCACCCTTCATTTGCATATTTTCAAGATGGCGGCCTGTTTTTTCTAGGTTAGGGGTGGTCGGATTCAAGATGGCGGCCTGTTTTTGTAGGGCGGTCAATTGCACTTGTTTCGCTCTTCCTCATTTGCATATTTTCAAGATGGCGGCCTTTTTTTGTAGGTTAGGGGTGGTCGGTTTCAAGATGGCGGCCTGTTGTCCCCCTGAAAATATGCAAATGAGGTCTCTGGGTTTTTCCCCACTGTTTTCAAGATGGCGGCCTGTTTTTTGTAGGTTAGGGGTGGTCGGTTTCAAGATGGCGGCCTTGTTGTCCCTGAAAATATGCAAATGAGGTCTTTGGGGTCGTTTTCAAGAGGGTGGTTTGTTTGTGTGTGTTAGGGGTGGTCGTGTTCAAGATGGCGGCTTGTTTTTGTGTGTGAGGGGTGGTCGTTTTCAAGATGGCGGCCTGTGATCCGCTGAAAATATGCAAATGAGGTTCAATGGGCTATAAAAGGAGTCCATTTTCAGGGAAAGGGTGTATTCAATCTGACTTACCTGATCTGTCTCCCTGCCTACCTGCCTGCCTGCCTCTGTCAGCCTTGCTTGCCTATCCGCTTGTATGAGACGAAAAGCATGAGACGTGGAGCACATTTTCCCTTCGATCCAGCCGCACCTCCGGTTGAAGTCTTGCCTGAAGATGTACGTGTCAGGGCCATTTATCAACGACACTGGGCTACCATACGCCATTGTTTTCATGTATTACAAAAATTCAGAGTTTTTTTTTCACTGTTAATTGTATTTAAAATTCAATACTTACATATAATTGGTATTAAATTCAATTGTGAATACGTTCATTGTGTGTTAATAAAAAAATAGTAGAAAATTAAAAAAAATGTGTTCTTTTTTCCTTTTTTAATAGTCAAATAGCTCCAAAAACGTCTATTTCCATTCTTGCGCATGCGCAGAATGCTGATAGTTCAACCCACACCAGTCCATCAGATGGCCCTTCATCTCACCTTCACATTGATACCTCACTCGACCCCATTGCACCACTAGGGGCGCCTCTAACCCAAAAAAAGGTGTTTTGAAGATTACGCATGCGCAGAATGCTGATAGTTCAACCCACACCCAGTCTATCAGATGCGCCTTCACGTTACCTTCAATTTGATACCTCATTCGACCCGATTGCACCATTAGGGACGCCTCTAACCTCAAACAGGCTATTTTTGAAGATTGATATTTTTCATATTATCTTCGCGCATGCGCAGAATTACCCTAATTCAAGCCCACACCCAGTCTATCAGATGCTCCTTCACGTCACCTTCAATTTGATACCTCACTCGACCCCATTGGACCACTAGGGACGCCTCTAACGCCAAAAAGGTTATTTTGCACATCGATATCAACATCTGGTGTACGAAGTTTGTTTTTTTATTTTTTATTTTGGAGGTAGTGGATCGAGTGAGGTATCCAATTGAAGCTGACGTGAAATGCTTCACAATGATACCTGACTCGACCCGATTGGTCCACTAGGGGCGCCTCTAACCCCAAAAAAAGGTATTTTGAAGATTGATGTTGATTGATGTTGATATCGATGTTTGGCGTTAGGGCAGCCCCTAGTGGTCCAATGGGGTCGAGTGAGGTATCAATGTGAAGCATTTCACGTCAGCTTCAATATGATACCTCACTCGACCCGCTACCTCAAAAAAAATTTCTTGACCTTGTGTACGAAATTTTTTTTTTTTTTGTTTTGAAAAAAAAAAAAAAAATTCTGACAAAAATTTTTTTTTGGGAAAAAAAGCATGATTGGAGCTGATGTTAAGTTGGAGTGCTTATGAAAGAAGTTTCTCTTTCGGAAATATGGGTTGGCCCTGAAAAGGGCCTTTGATAGTGTGATACGACACACTTAAGCGCGGAATATTCGCTTCACGCCTCCTACATGTTTTCGACATATGGGACATCGTATCTTGAAATGCACCTCTCCGGCGTCAACGCATCGGCATAGGGCTCCTTCACACGTCAGTTGGATCCAGCAATCCTTGCACATACACAGATGTCCACAGGGTAGAACCGCGTATAAGCTTTCTTCATTCGTGCAGATACTACATTGTTTGATTTTTTCTTCATTATGTCGTAGTTTCTTTTGTCTGGCAAAATCTCATTTGTGTGTCGGCATCGTACTCTTGTTTCAGTGTCTGCAGTCGAGGTGGTTGTTGTCGTTGATGGAGGTCTAGTAGTTAACCATACACTGGCTAGTTCTCTATCACGGGTGTCGTCCTGGTTATCTTCTTGTTGTATGTCCTCCTCCATTCTGTTGTTGTTGTCTTGTTCACTTCGCCCGAGTTCTTCTTCTGTACTTATTAACCTCGTTTCATCTTCAAGAACGCGTTGAAAACTGGAGACAATAGTGATTCCGCCATCTTCTTCTCGGGTAATTATCTCGCTATGTTCTTCTATACCCTATTCCTTGGATCTCTAGGTTGATGGGTGAATAAGGCTCGTCGTCTTAAACTCATGATGTGTAGTTGTTAATAAATGTGAACAACATACACGTTATTTATAGTCGGCTGTGTGTGTGTGTTTCAAGATGGCGGCTTGTTTTTTGTATGTTAGGGGTAGTCGGTTTTCAAGATGGTGGTCAAGGTCAATTTCACTTTCCCGATCCCCAGCATTCCACTTTCCCGATCCCCAGCCTTCATTTGCATATTTTCAAGATGACAGGGGATTTTGAAAATATGCAAATGAGGTCAATGGGTGCATGTGCACTCATTGACACCGGTGTCAATGAGTGCACCTCCACGAAAAAAAAAAAAAAAGTTCCGGCAAAAAAAAAAAAAAAAAATGTATTCATGCGCGGTGATGCGGTTTGGCCGTGGTTTTGGCGGTAATTCGGTTTCGGGAAAAAGCTTCCGCGGAGAAAAAGTAGTCCCTAGATAAAATGGTCCGATTGGGTCGAGTGAGGTATCAAAGTGAAGCTTATGTGAAGGGGCATCTAATGGGCTGGGTGTGGGGTTGAACTATCGGCCTTCTGCGCATGCGCGGTGGTCGAAGGGTATGAAAATAGCCGTGTTGGAGCTAGGCAAGCCCCTAAGGGTCCGATGGGGTCGAGTGAGGTATCAAAGTGAAGCTTATGTGAAGGGGCATCTAATGGGCTGGGTGTGGGGTTGACATATCGGCCTTCTGCGCATGCGCGGTGGCCCAAGGGCATGAAAATAGACGTTTTGGCATCTAGGGGAGCCCCTAATGGTCGAATGGGGTCGAGTGAGGTATCAACGTGAAGCCTAGGTGAAGGGTATTTGATGGCTGGGTGGCTGCATGTAAAATTTTTCCTGAAAAAAAATACGGAACACGGACTTTATCGAAAAACCTGGGAAAATGCCTATATGGGGTATGAGGGGTATATAGGTCGCCGGGCTTAACGGGGCTTGTCTATCAACAGAGTTATCTTCCCCTAGTTCCAGGGTGGGTGTATGTAAAATTTTCCTGAAAAAATACGGAATACGGACTTTATCCTAAATTACGGGAAAATGCCTATATGGGGTATGGAGGTATAGGACCATCCTGGGAAACGTACTTCTATACATTTGCAGTAGGGTTGTGAGGTCTCGTTTTTCTTTCCAAAGCACACCCAACTAACACCAGCTCCCAGCATTCTTTTTCCCCAGGCCAGATAGGGTTAACAATGAAAAATTGAATCGCTCTATATACATGTGTGTCGGGCTAATATTTTTGTCATTCTTCAGTATGGCATCGCGGGGCAAAGAGCTCGCGTTCTTTCAAGTGACGTCTAAGGTGCTTCTTAGCGTATATGAACATGAATTACACCTTATCGAGGAACACCCGATCGAAGTGAAATTAATTTTAAGCCTTGACGGGTGGACACAATTGACACGTGTTTTACAAGCCAAAGAACCCGAAGTCGATTTTTTACCTGTCGGTGTGGATGTGTACCTGCGGCGGAGTAGAGAGAAATCATTTTTTCCCCGGTTAGAGCAGTGCGGTGGTCACGGAATTGTACTTTGGCCAGCATTATGGGCGGCGCTGAAAACTATCATTAGCCAAGTTGACGCCGTACTCTATCCGGACATCCAATCCACCATCATAACCCGTACACTCACCTCGGATTGTACCCTAATAATATATCCCGATCGCATCGATCTCATTGCCGATGATTCCCGCTGTTGGTGCGTCCCAGAGCCCGCCCGTGTCTCTTTATCTTCCGAAGGCTGGACGACCTTGAAACGTGTGTTATTCGGTCATTTGAATGGAAATACTATCTACCTGGATCACGATGTATACATTTTTCGCGGCCCTTTTTTTGCCCGATTGATCTCTCTCAAACGAGGCGGATTTACACTCGATCCCGAACTATGGACGGCTTTACAAAAAATAGTTCCTGTGGTGGATAAAGTATTTTCTGCACACGACCCGCCTCTCACAGAATAGTATACATACCAGGGGAAGAGACAGAGTGTGTATCATTTGGACATTGAGAGCAAGCAAGCATGTCGTTTCCACTACGTGCCATTTTGCCTCTTACACACAGTGTGCGCTTATACGTGTATGCAGATAAAGTCAAACTGGCGGAAGACCATCTAGCTATTTACTGGACCCCCGCAGAAATGTTATGGAATCCCGTGACACTAGAGCGTGATGGGCGGAATAAGTTGAGACGGGTATTGCGCGGGGAGAGCTCATCCATCTGGATAATGCCATGTACCTCTATACCCTATCCTCCCACCGCATACGTCTAGGCCGGTACAAAGATGCGCGCAGTATCAGCATAACTCTCTCTGTGTTTGACGCCTTGAAGAAAATAATGCCTA
>JAVTVY010050741.1:0-28226 GCA_036873755.1 Hanleya hanleyi | reverse complement strand
TCTCCTGTCCAGTAACTTCCAACTGCTGTGAAGAGAAGAGAAGTCCGATAAGTACTGTAATGTAATGGTAGGATAAGCTTGGGCTCTGAAAACACGCTGGCATCGACGGTCAGTTGTGCGGTGTCCTGTTTCAGGGTCGGCAACTAAAATCTTCGCCGTCGGACAGTAACTTGAGAATCCCAGCTAACAAGCCAGCAATAGCCTGACAGAGGCACTGATGTCGACCCAGAGGTTTTGCTAGCTGGGTGTTTGCCGGTCCGTCAACAGGGGCTTATCACTGCTGGTCCAGCTGAGGCCCATTTTTGGCTCTTCAACAATCAAGTGCTAGATTTGAGCCTATGATGGACCGACAGTGGAAAATGGTTGGCAAGCCGCTGTCGACAAGGGGCCGACAAACCTACAGTGAGAAAAACCTCTGGTGGGCCCACACCCATGCCGTTGGTGAACCGTTGCTGGTCCATATTTTGCTTGATAGGCTGTCAAGATGTAATGTAACGATGACAGCTTCGTCCCGATCTTTACATTCAACATTGGTTAATGGCCACTGTACACTGCAAGATAAACACCAATTCCATGTCTAAATGTGGGAAATATAAAATGCCAATTTAAACCCTAGGAAACGTCTGTACCTAGAATTTACACCGATTCACAAATACGTGACCAGACGGTGTGCAGTATCACAATGGTGAGAAAGAGTTCACTGGCGCATTATGATATAGTGGAATGTGATGAGCAGTCGAAATTATTCTGGGGTCTCACCGCATGGGGAATGCTACTAGGGTTGTGCTACAATGTCACTCATAGACTAGCTACTGGGTTTGTGCTTCAGCTAAGCTTTGTAACATCAAGAATTTGAAAACAGCTGGGATTGTAGTGGGCAGCCTGAGCTCACACATAGAAGACAGGGATTGTGCTGGGCAACTACATCACCCAAGACTCCTGGGACTGTGCTGGTTAACATCACTTATAGTGGACTGCTAGGACTGTGCCGGGCAACATCACCCAGAAGACTGCTGGGATTGTTCTGGGTACATACATGTACATGGCCTATGCAAGACTAGCTGTTGGGATTGTGCCGGGCAAAATCAACCAGAAGACTGCTGGGATTGTTCTGGGTACATACATGTACATGACCCATGCAAGACTAGCTGTTGGGATTGTGCCGGGCAACATCACCCAGAAGACTGCTGGGATTGTGCCGGGTATCATGAACCATGGAAGATTGCTGGGGTTGTGCTGGGAGACTGCTGCGATTGTACCGGGGACCACCTGTCATAGAAGACACCTGAAATTGTGCTTGAGCAGCAACAACCATAGAAGACTGCAGGGATTGTGTTACGAGACTGCTGGAATTGTGCTGGGACTCATCAACCATAGAAGACTGATGGGATTGTGTTACGAGACTGCTGGAATTGTGCTGGGACTCCTCAACCATAGAAGACTGATGGGATTGTGTTACGAGACTGCTGGAATTGTGCTGGGACTCATCAACCATAGAAGACTGTTGGGATTGTGTTACGAGACTGCTGGAATTGTGCTGGGACTCATCAACCATAGAAGACTGATGGGATTGTGTTACGAGACTGCTGGAACTGTGCTGGGACTCATCAACCATAGAAGACTGATGGGATTGTGTTACGAGACTGCTGGAATTGTGCTGGGACTCATCAACCACAGAAGACTGATGGGATTGTGCTGAGCACCATCAACCATAGAAGACACAGCTGGGACTGTGTTGGGTATTAAGTATAGGAGACTGCTGGGATTGTGCTGGAAACCATCACCTGTAGGAGACTAGCTGTTGGGATTGTGCCGGGCAACATCACCCAGAAGATTGCTGGGATTGTGCCGGGCATCTTGAACCATGGGGGATTGCTGGGGTTGTGCTGAGAGACTGCTGGAATTGTACCGCGGACCACCTGACACCTGGGATTGTGCTTGGCACCATCAACCATAGATGACTGCAGGGATTGTGTTATGAGACTGCTGGAATTGTGCTGGGCACCATGAACCATAGAAGACTGATGGGATTGTGCTGAGCACCATCAATCATAGATGACTGCAGGGATTGTGTTATGAGACTGCTGGAATTGTGCTGGGCACCATGAACCATAGAAGATTGATGGGATTGTGCTGAGCACCATCAACTATAGATGACTGGAGAGATTGTGTTATGAGACTGCTGGAATTGTGCTGGGCACCATCAACCATAGAAGACTGCAGAGATTGTGTTATAAGACTGCTGGAATTGTGCTGGGCACCATCAACCATAGAAGACTGCTGGGATTGTGCTGGAAACCATCACCCATATGAGACTGGCTGCTGAGATTGTGCCGGGCAACATCAGTCTGCTGAGATTGTACCGGAGACCACCTAACATAGAAGACACCTGGGATTGTGCTGGGCACCATCAACCATAGATGACTGCAGCGATTGTGTTATTAGACTGTTGGAATTGTCCTGGGCACCATGAACCATAGAAGACTGATGGGATTGTGCTGATCACCATGAACCATAGAAAACTGATGGGATTATGCTGGGAGACTGATTGGATTTGGATGGGCACGAGAACCCATAGATGAGAAACAGCTGGGGCTGTGTTGGGCATTAACGATAGAAGATTGCAGGGATTGTACTGGAAACCATCACCCATAGGAGGCTAGCGACTGGGATTGTGCCGGGTACATCACCCAGAAGATTGCTGGGAATGTTCCGGGCATCATGAACCATGGAAGATTGCTGAGGTTGTGCTGGGAGACTGCTGGGATTGTACCGGGGTCCACCTGACATAGAAGACACCTGGGATTGTGCTTGGCACCATCAACCATAGAGACTGCAGGGATTGTGTTATGAGACTGCTGGAATGGTGCTGGGCACCATCAACCATACAAGACCGCAGGGAGTGTGTTATGAGACTGCTGGAATTGTACTGGGCACCATGAACCATAGAAGACTGATGGCATCGTGGTGGGCATCATCAAGCAAAAGACTGCTGGATTGTGCTGGGCATCAACAACAAAATATTGCTGGGCACCATCAATCATAGAAAACTGATGGGGTTATGCTGGGAGACGGCTTGGATTGTGGTGGGCACCAGAACCCAGAGATGAGATTGTCATGGGCATCACTAACCGAAAACACAGCTGGGACTGTGTTGGGCATTAACTAAAGAAGACTGCTGGAAACCATCACCCATAGGAGACTGTTGGGATTGTGCTGGGCACCATGAAACCCAGACGACTGCTGAGATTGTGAGTGAGTGAGTGTGAGTGAGTTAAGTTCAACATCGCTTTCAACACTATCTCTTTCATTCTTAGAAGTAAATCTTTGAAACAACATGGAGTGAGTGAGTGAATAAGGTTTAACGGAACTTTCAACTATATTTCTGTCATATCACTACAATGATTGTGTCCTATTCCTTTTCACACCCGGGAACCCCACGAGTAGGGTCCTATTCCTTATTACACCAGGGAACCCCGCGGGAGGGGTCCTATACCGTTTTACCCTCGGGCACCTCACGGATGCCCCAGTTAGTCGTCTCTTACGATAAGCTGTCAAAAGAGCTGAGGCCCATTCTTACCATGACCTGGGGTGTGCACGACGACATCGCAGGTTAACCCCGGATCCCCACGGGGCGAAAGAAGCAACATGGAACCAGACACCCCGCCATCCACCCTACACAACACCGTAGACAGCTCAAAAGACACGGACATCACACTTGCAATAAAAGAAGTGCAATGGCTGATTTGCACCTTATTGAGAGAACAATGAAGAGCCTGTCTGTTCACAGACCAGTGACTTCAGCTGATCAGCTACTTGGTTGTATAATTTCACTTAATTTCCCCTACCTTTTCACAGGAAAGTATTTTGGACTGGTGATAGCTGGCATAATTTTATACAGATGTACTATATTTTTCCAGTATTTAAAGAAAGTCTCATTATGATTGAATACAGGGGAAATATGGTACATATGTACACAACCTTGCCATATATATCCAGTTTAAGATAGTCTCCGTGGTTAAAATATAATGGAAAGTGAAATTAGACGCAATGAACCAACTGAAGCACCACCCAGCCAAGTTCCCAGCACTTTTCTGATGGCATTTATGCATGGCCCAAACCCCATCCACAATTCCTCTGAGAGGGTGTCCATCACCTTAATTTATATCATTTGTTCCTATCACTTATTACTTTTATATCCACATACAATTTGAACTTCAACATTGTTTCCTTGGTGCCCAGCAATTTCCCAGCATTGGAACTGCGTGGTTCTTTGAAAGTTGGGGTGCCCAGTACTTTTCCAACATGGACTTATTTAAGCCGCACAACGTCGGACATTTCATGATAATTTTTCTGAGTATTCTTGCATTTACCAGGTTTGCCCCATGTTGAGAGATTTACTCCATCAGACGTCCTCCCGCCTCTTGCATATCGCTCCATTTCATTACATGTATATGGTAGGATTCTGCTGGTGGACTGGTGTCTCCGAGGCCCGCCCTCTGAACATGTCATTTGACAAATGTATATAGGTTTATTTTTTTGGTGGTAATATAAGCCGTACGACGTCGGGCATTACAGGATAGTTTTTTTCTGGGTATTGCATTTACCAGGTTTACCCCATATTGAGACGTTTACCCCATAAGACGTCCCCGATGATCATCCATTAACATCAGATGAGTTATATGTTTGAGCTGATCTGTCATCACAGCTCCCAAGCTAGAGTATCTAATTCCGCTTAAGCCGATGCTAGGGGTCGTGTGGATACTTCAGTCTAAACACGAACAGCTGCAATAAAAGATCGGCTGAGATACTTCGGATACGTCCGAGAATCCGCCGTATCCTCGGGTCTGAATGTGAGGTGCCGGGGGATGCTTTCCTGTGGAGTATTATGATTGCGTTTTAGTCGCTAGACGTCGTCAATTTTTCCCACCTCTTGCATATCGCTCCAATTGTTTCTCTGAAAGGATGCCTGGTTCCAAACATAGGTGTTCAGCGATACGGATTTTATATTTTTGGAACATCATGATGTATTGTCGGCATCATTGAAAACTGTTGACCGCTTCTCTCTTGCAGGAAACTAGCCTATGTTTATGTATACTATGATTGTCTTTTTTGAATTTGATGCTAATACTGTTATATGGATATGGAATAGGTCTTTGGATTATGGACGCGGATATTCTTTAATGAACGACGGCTGAATTATGAATGACGGACTAGACGCTTGTATTTTGCCAAGTTAATTAACTGGGGGTATCGTCAACTACGAAAGTCACTTACCCCTAGTTAATTAACTTGGCAAACACCTGTGGATCCAAGCACTGATAGCATTTCCGCCTATGCATCAACTTTGTTTCTTAGAGAGGGTGGCCAGCGATTTTCCACTATAGAATTAGCATTCATCAACTTTACTTCCATAAAAGGACGCTCAGCACTTTCCCAGCATTGACTTCGTTTCTGTATTTCTATGAAAGGATGCCCAGCACTGTCTCGGCAAATTCAAAGTCAAATTCTCAGCACATCCAACCAAAATCGCAGCACTTTTTAAGCACTTTCCCAGCAATTATTCAGCATTTTGTTTCGATAAGTGCAGTTGCAGCCCAAAACCTTCTGCTAAAAACTTGTGCAGCATGGACTTGTTTCTCTGAAAGGGTGCCTGGATTCCCAGCATGTACTCTAATTGTTCCAAGCACTGATAGCATTTACGCCCACCATTCGCTTTTGCATCAACTTTGTTTCTCTGAGAGGGTGCCCAGCGCTTTCCCAGTATAGACATAGCATTTATCAATTTTACTTCTATGGAAGGATGCCCAGTACTTTCCCAGCATTGACTTTGTTTCTTTATTTCTATGAAAGTATGCTCAGCACTTTTACAGCATCGACGTTGTTTCTTTATTTCCATGAAAGTATGCCCAGCACTTTCCCAACATTGACTTTGTTTCTTATTTCTTTGAAAGGGTAAACACCACTTTTCCAGCATTTACTTTGTTCATATCAGTATATGCCAACCATTAACCCAACGTTACCCATCAGTTACCCATTTATACTCTGAATTTTTCTGTGCAGCTCTCTGATGGAATGATGTAAACACTCTAGTATTACTAGAGTGATATTAATAATCTGCTGAACGTTGAATCTCTCAAAGAAATAGGGTATCATTTGAGTTAACTATTACCAACGTAAACATTTCATTGACATTACTCATATGTGAACACTTTCCACTAGATGTAGCGCCTACAAAATTGTAAGATTTCGGGAACTAGAAACCATTTTTGTGAGTATCACTTTTTATTCCATCAGGGAACATATTAAGTTCAACTCTGTCTGAATGTGTTTAGAGTGGCAAAACAGCTGTGACGGATTTGCCGTCTGGATCGTGTATTACAGCCTGGGATTCAAGACAGATGAAGAAAGCTGACCAAAAATATGTTATCATTGTGCCGTAGTATGGAAGATTCTACATAATTGCCAGTATGTATTCAGCAGAATTAATAAACATGTGTTGACCCCGTGGCCCGCTGGAAGCACGGGTGACCGCACAGTTAAGCACGATTTACCGCAGCATGGAACTGTGCGGTCACCCGTGAGGGGAAGCGATTCATTACCGGCCTCCGCTTTCCGCGGTGCTCTAAGTACCGTACTACCTTGAAAAAATTGTAGTATTTGACCGGACGTGGTAGAAAACATTTGTTATCCTGGTGTGTTTAATGACTGTACGGGAAGATTTTGATGTTAAAAATACTAGAATCCTAGGTGGGGTCGACCAGATGTTATATAAACACCGGTTTCCACCACAAGACGTCGTCATTTGGAAGAAGATCCTCGACTGTTTGGATGTACAGAGGTATATGGTAATTTAAGCTGAACTATACCGTTGCAATGGCTGCGGGGGTCGGGCATAGATACTAGGCTGTGTAGTAGTATTATGACGGGGGCAATCAACTTGTATTAATTCCTGTTTAAGTCGACGTGGATAGGGGAGCGCACTCGACTGGTGAAGCAGGCATATAATTGACAGCACATATCAACGCCAGGAGGACAGACGTAAGACGTCATTTGCCGCCCGGGATGGCTTCTTCCATTTCCGAATGATGCGCTTTGGGATTTGCAATGCTCCGGGAACGTTTGAAATACTGATGGAAACCATCCTGGACGGCATACACTACGAAACCTACACTACGTTTAGTGTACCTAGACCATATAATCGTCCTCGGTAGGAGTTTCCAGGAAATGATGGGTCGCTTAGAAGAAGTCTCCAGACGCTTGAAACATGGCCTCAAGTTGAAACCATCACTGGCATTTGTTGTATCGACACCGGGGCCTCCGTGTCAGTGCTGAGCAAGCGATTGTACGACGAAATGAACCATTCCGTGAAACCAACTCGGCAGAGCCTTTTATTTCCCTCATTTAAAGTGGCGAACGAAAAAGAGATGCACTTTAGGGAGAATTTAAGCTGACTTTCGCCGGGAACATGCGGAAGCAAAAGATGTTGGTAGGAGAACTCTCGGTAGATGCTGTCCTTGGGTACGACTTCCTCTTCAGAAATCGATGCGCAATGGACGATGATTACCACGGCGCGTGTTTCTGCAGCAATGTCTGGCGAAATAAGCATGGTTGAAAACATTACGACGAACATTAAGACTGGAGCCGTTCTAGCCAGAACCCTATCCCAGGTAAACTCTGAGGGAGAAGTAGCCATATGTTTGCTGAACCCGTCCTATGAAGCAGCTGTGGTTCGAGTCGGAATTGTTGAACCCTTTTCACCGTCGAAGCTGTTATCAAGTCTCCCATACAGGACACTTTGTGCCGCACCTCTAACCGCGGGCAGTATTCCGGGTCTCTAACAGAGAAACAAGTTCCTACGCCAGACTGCCCCGCCCATCTGAGACACCTGGTCAGAAGTCCGGAAGCGATCTTACCAACCCTCAGGAAATTTGGCGGTAAAGAACTTGGTGACCAGGTAATCTGACTTGTTTGCACGAGACGACAGCGACATGGGCCGTGGGTCTTCAGCTCAAGACCTTGTGAAGACCGGCAATGCCCCTCCCATCCGCATTTTGCCGAGGCGCCCAAAGATTCAAGACCGTGACAAAATTGATCAGCAGCTGGATGACATGCTACAACGTGGTGTAATAGAACCATCTAGCGGCCCTTGGTCGGCATCAGTCGTTTTAGTAAATAATAATAATAATAATAACACTTTATTTACTGAGGGTAACACAGTCAGTTACAAAAGGAAACTGTTCTTCCCTGGGGCCCTCTGGGATAATACATGCATATCACTTTGATATTACAATATGTATTCAAAGCACTAATGATATAGTTGACAAAAATATATATATACATATTTACATTTTACTTTGCTGTCGACTGTCAATAAACCTGGATTTAAAACTATCCAAGGATGGTGCATGTTTGACTTCATTGGCTAGGGAGTTCCATAATTTGGCTCCAGAATATGTTAAGCTGCGTTGTAGGTAGGTTGTTCTGGGGCGAGGGACATATAAATTGCTGTTGTCAGTTGCTCTAGATCGTCTTTGTGTAATTTCGTGAGTGTATGTAAAGAGAGAGTTAAGGTAAGAAGGAAATTGGTTGTGAAGAATTTTGTACATAACAATGGCTTTTTGATACTCTATTCTATCAGAAACACTCATCCAGTTGAGCTCCTTGAGCATTGACTCAGTTGGTGTCTGGTAATGGGCATTGAGAACTAGTCGTGCTGAACGTTTTTGTAATTTGTACACCCTATCAATTTGTCCTTGGGTTGCATTCCCCCATATTGTACAGCAGTAATCAAGATGCGGGAGAACATATGCATTACAAAACGTGAGCCTGGCATCTTTTCGCAGGACTTTTCTATTCCGATAGAGAATGCCAAGATTTTGTGACATTTTGTTACAGACATGGTTAATATGGTCAGTCCAGGATAAGGTATCATCAACTATGAGACCAAGGATTTTGTCTTTGGAAACGTTCTGTAGAGCTTGACCATTGATATTAATATGTAAGTTATCAGCAGAATTCCTAATATTGCTGCTAGAGCCCATTAGAATGACATTGGATTTAGGAATATTGAAATACATTTTGTTATCTTTACACCATCCCTGAATAGTCTCCAGGTCCTGATTCAAGTTTTCATCTATTTCAGTAGTAGTTGGGGCAGAATAGTATGCAGTGGTATCATCAGCATATAAATCAACAATACTATTTAACTTGCATAACAACAAATCATTCACATATATAACAAATAGAAGTGGACCCAGGATGGATCCTTGTGGTACGCCTGCTTGAACAGTGAGGGGCTCTGACATTATATTTGTGATGGAGACATATTGTTCTCTTTCATGCAGATATGATTTGAACCATCTATGTGCTCCATTATCAAGTTTATAGAGTTTCAGCTTCTCAAGCAAGATTTCATGACTTACTGTGTCAAAGGCTTTTTTTAGGTCTAATTTTACACAACCAACTAAATGTCCTTTGTCAATAGACTGTAACCAGCTTTCAGTCATCTTTGTTAGTGCTGTTATGCAGGAGTGTTTACGCCGGAAACCAGATTGCCCTTGACACAGTAAATCATGATTCGTCAAAAAGCCATATAGACTGTCGTGTACATGCCTCTCAATTAGCTTTGATACACAACATAACACAGAGATTGGACGATAGTTCTTAGCACATTCAGGATCATCTGACTTATAGATGGGTACAATTTTAGCTTTTTTCCATTTTTCTGGGAAATGACTAGTCTGTATACTAAGATTGATGATAATGGCTAAAGCTTCTGCTATTATAGGAGCTGCTAGATGGAGGAATCTTGGGTTGATTAGGTCTGGTCCTGTGCTCTTCTTTATGTCTAGTTTATTTAAATGTTGGAACACCGTTCCTACCGAGACATCAGGTATGGAGAAGAACACATCATCTGGGACTTTGCTATTGATATGTTCTTTAAGTTTTTCAGTGTTTAGTGTATTTGAATTGTTTGAACTTGCTGTAGATGAATGATCAGGTTTATGGCTAGTAGTAGGGTGTAAGCATCTGGAACTAATAGCGCCTCACTGCGCATGCGCGGAGTGAATAATTGGGTTGGCATAGGGGGGGGTTCGCATGTCGTGAGTCAATGTAAATGAGGAGTATTTATGGAAATGAGGGGTGATTGTATGTGTGCGCATGCGTGAGTGTATGCGCATGCGTGAGTGTATGCGCATGCGTGAGTGTATGTAAATGAGGAGTAGAATATGGAAATGAGGTGATTGATGCGCATGCGTGAGTGTATGCGCATGCGTGAGTGTATGCGCATGCGTGAGTGTATGTAAATGAGGAGTAGAATATGGAAATGAGGTGATTGATGCGTGAGTGTATGCGCATGCGTGAGTCTATGCAAATGAGGTTATTGGGTTGATTGGTGTTGATTATTCAAGATGGCGGCTAGTTTTTCTAGGTTAGGGGTGGTCGGTTTCAAGATGGCGGCTTGTTAGGGTTGATTGGTGTTGATTCAAGATGGCGGTTAGTTTTTCTAGGTTAGGGGTGGTCGGTTTCAAGATGGCGGCTAGTTTTTGTAGGGCGGGGGTGGTCGTGTTCAAGATGGCGATTTTTTCAGTGCATGGTGGGTTCAAAATGGCGGCCAGTTTTTGTGTCTCAGTGCATGGTGGGAGGTGGATAGAAAAACGTATAAAAGGAGTCCATTTTTAGGGAAAGGGGTGTATTCAATCTGACTTACCTGACCTGACCTGTCTCCCTGCCTGCCTGCCTGCCTGCATCCCTGCCTTGCTTGCCTGCCTGCATTCTGCCTGTATGGAATGCATGTACTGACTTGGTTCTGGGTTTTTTCCATCACGGTTGTGCGCAGGTGTATGACGTCACTTCCGGTCTGCGTGAATCGGGTGTGACCTGGGACTATGGGATGCATGTACTGACTTGGTTCTGGGTATTTGTCATCACGGGGAGGTCACGTGATCAGTTCAAGGTATTATCCATTTTTTATCGATATGTCAACCCACACCCAGTCCATTAGATGCTCCTTCACCTAAGCTTCACTTTGATACCTCACTCGACATGTGGTGTGAGTGAGTGCAAGAATGTATTCATCCGCGGTGATGCAGTCATGTCTGGCGGTGATTCGGTCTCGGGAAAAAGCTTCCTTGCCCAATGCCTACGGACTTTACCGAAGATACACGGACTTTAACGAAAAGACACGGACGTACACGAAAAGACGCGAAGGTGAACGCCATTGTGGGAAACCTCCCACAGACAGGTCAGTACATGCATTTCTATGTTGTTCACGCATAATAAAAGGATTGATCTGTAATCTGTGTTGTTGTTGTTGCTCCCTTTTTTTGGACTAACCCATCAGAATAGTACGTATCACGGACTATACCCGTAGAGCTACATCTGGTCTATAAAACACGTCCCTCTGGATCCCACACCTTCATTTCTACAGAGCCATGGCGGAGACCCAGCCCCATGCGACTCGCATTTTACAGTATGCCACCGTGGTGAATTCATTCACGGGTTACCGAGCAGTGGTCCGGTCCATGTTTGCAGATGGCGACGACAACGAGGGACGACGCCAGATCCTGAACGAGTTCACAGAAGCGGTCCTCCACAGAGTGCACTCGATGGAGAGGCGTGCCATCACTCACCACTACTGGACTATGACAGCCATCCTTGATGCTCGGGCTATGGACCACGAGCGCTCACGCCGCAACCAGCACCGGCTGGTTGGCCTCATACTAGTCTGTGCCCTATTCACCCTGGCGCTGTGGTATTGACACTATAAATACCAGGGTCAGACAGAGTGTGTGTCATTCACCGTTCGACATTTGGACCAAGCATGTCATCCGTCCTACGAGCCATCCTCCCCCTTACACCTTACCAGGTGGGATTATACGTTTATGAAGATTATGTGACTCTGGTGGAAGATAGTGGCGGGGATTGGAGGGCGTCCCCTGAGACTTTATCGAATACGGTGACACTACAGCGTGATGGGTGGACTAAGTTTAAACGGGTGTTGAGCGGAGAGTTAGACGGACACCTGATTCACCTGGACAAGGCCAACTACGTATACCATACTGCGCTCTACCCACGGGTGGGACGCTACCAAGAGCCGGCTCGAAGTTTCCTCCTAACTCCCTCTCTGTGGTCAGCCTTGGAGAAAATAGGCCCTCTGGTGGACCGGTTATTTATACCCGACGATCGACCACCCCACCAATTGGCATGGGCTCATGCTATCGAACACGCACTAGATGAACCTAATGAAAAAAAAGCGGATGGAGAAAATACTATATGTATAGAATGCGCAGAGGCTGGAATGACAGTGTCACCTGATGAAGCCACCCACACACACATGACGGGCCAGAACGATGAAGAAGAAGAAAAAATCCGTGATGAAGCCGCGGGGCCAATGGCTGAACCCCATGAACAACTACATGAACCCGACGACGATGCCATTGATTACCCCGCTAGACTCAGTCAGCCCAATGACATGACCACCTGATCCTTTGATCTCACGGGGTTCTCCCTATAAATACGAGAGACAGTGAAATCTGGTACCATTCACGTACTGACCATGACGGAGCATATAGTACTGGCGTATTTCAGCTTGACCCCCGAGGTTTTCCTGCACGTGTATGCGGATAAGGTCGATATCATGGAGGAGGTGGTGGGAGACACGGACCCTACACAACCGTGCCCGGCTCACATTCGTCTGTCCCGGGAGGGCTGGACCAAATTCAAACGGGTGTTGTCTGGTGAACTGGACGGCGACCTCATCCACTTGTGTCACGATGTGTACATCCGACGCGGCCCTTTCTTTGCTCAATTGGCTCGGCTAGATGGAGGTACAGTGCATTTTACCCTTCACCCTGATCTATGGTCTGCATTGGAAGATGCCGTGGTGGATGTGGATGAAGTGCTTATCAAGCGGTCATCAGACGAGTTGGACTGGTCATTGACCATGGCCACTGTGGAAGTCCACGAAGAAAATCAGAAAGAAACTCCCGCCCAAGATATACCCGTTATAAATAAACGATAGAGCCAGGGTCCATCATCATTTTGTCACCATGAAGCGCTGGGAGAAGGTGTTGGATAACTTATACTACAGTCCCGACAGTCCGGCAGCCTATAGTGCATTGTCGGCTCTCTATCGAGCGGCCAAACCCCAGGGGATACAACGTGCCCAAGTCCGAGATTGGTTAAGAAGACAAGACACCTATACCTTACATCGATCTGTCCGTCGCCATTTTCTACGGAACCGGGTCATCGTGGGAGGAATAGATGCCCAGTGGCAAGCGGATTTGGTGGATATGAGCGCCTTTGCCAAACACAACGATGAGAATCGGTATATCTTGACGTGCATCGATATCCTATCCAAGTATGCGTGGGTGGTACCCATCCGGACGAAAACGGGGGCAAATCTCATAGCGGCGTTCAAAGACATCTTCAAGACCGGGCGCAAACCTTTGTATTTGCAAACCGACGAAGGCACGGAATTCCTCAACAGACCGTTCCAAACCTTTCTCAAGAAACAGAAGGTGTTTTTCTTCCATACGTACAACGAGACCAAGGCTTCCGTGGTGGAGAGGTTCAACAGGACATTCAAAGGCCGCATGTATAAATATTTCACCTATAAGAATACAAGGCGGTACATCGATGTTCTCCCGAAACTGGTGAAGGGTTACAATCGAGCCTATCATCGAAGTATAGAGAGAGCCCCCATTACCGTGACCCAACGCAATGAAGCCCAAGTCCGGCGTGTCTTGTACCCCAGGCCATCGCAGCGAACGACGAAGGCGGTGTACAAGGTCGGGGACCCTGTACGGATCAGTAAAGTCAAGGGCAAGTTCGAGAAAAGTTACTTGCCCAACTGGAGCGATGAGCACTTCCTGATTAAACGGCGCCTACCCCGACAGCGGCGAGTCTATGAACTGGAAGATCTCCAAGGGGAAACGTTGCTGGGGACGTTTTACGACACGGAATTACAGCCTGTTGTAAAAACACAGCAAGACTACTACACGGTGGAGCAGATTTTGAAAACGGAACGTCGACGTGGCAAACTGTTTCATTTCGTGAAATGGCAAGGCTGGCCCAGTTCCTTCAATTCCTGGGTCGCGGCCAACCAGGTGAAACGACTATAAAACCAGACACCACTACCGTCCTCCTTCATTCCACATCCGACCACAGTGCTATGGACCAACAGCAGCTGCCTCTGAAGACAGCGTCTCGCAAAACGCGCAAAGCGCAAGTGGTCTTTGGGGTGCTATTGCTAACCCTGCTGAGTGTGTTGTACGGAGGTGTGTTTTACGACGTAGCCTATGTCAGCACGTTACTTAACCAACTGAGAACACCAGGCACCAGCGAAACGGGTCTACAGAGAGCACCAGTCGTATCGAGCCCAGTCACCACCACCACCACCACCACACCCCGCGTACAAGCCACGTCGAGCTCTACACCTACACCAAGTACACCTACTACGTCTGAACACCTACCGGATTTCATCCCTCACAGTGAACCGACCACCCACGTTGTACCTACCCCCAGCACCATCTCTGAACGTGAACAGACAACGACGACCGACGTTGTACCCACCACCACTCCAGTTCAGTCGTACGAAATTTACAAGAGCGTGTTACCACGACAACGGATACACCTCAAACCATGGACCCTCGGTGGCAGCATCCCTTCACCTGCGTCATCGCAGGACCGACGGGCTCCGGCAAAACGCACTTCGTCAGGAAGCTCCTTCAACACGCCGACAGCATGATCACTCCACCCATTGCCCGAGTCGTGTGGTGTTACGGAGAATGGTAGGAAGCGTATGCAGCAATGCCCCACATCACGTTCGTGGAAGGCCTACCCAACCTGGCCGATTTGGAACCCGACACATTGGTGGTTGTGGATGATCTCATGGCGGAGACGGATGCACGGGTCACCCAACTCTTTACCAAAGGCAGCCATCATCGACGGCTCAGCATCATCTACATTGTGCAGAATCTGTTCAGTAAAAACAAAGAACATCGGAATATCAGCTTAAATGCCCACTACCTGGTGGTCTTCAAAAACCCGAGAGATACCACTCAACTGCTGCACCTGGCGAGGCAGATGTATCCCGGCCGCACACCGTTTGCGTTGGAAGCCTTCAAAGATGCCACAACCCCTCAGCACGGGTATATGCTCTTCGATCTCAAGCAAGCCACCCCCGACCACCTTCGACTACGGACCGGCATCTTTCCCGGAGAGACCCACCACGTGTACATGCAAAAATAATGTAAACACATCCACAGTGGCGCCCCCAGCTGGGGTCTGTGTGTTTGATGATGGGGAATAATAAAAAGAATGAATACCACAGCAGGGTTGACTTTGTCTGTGAGGTGGATAAAAAGGGCAGAGTTGTGGGTTCTAGCATTAGTTGTACAGGATGTCTGCGCGAGTACGGAAGCACGCTCCCACGCTCCGTGTATTGAAGACAGCCCCACCCGAGTTAGTCCGAACCATTGTACGCGGTGCGGACCCTGACCTTGTACGCTGTCTGTGCGAGATCGGGTACAACCTGTTAAAAGGCAACGTACCACTGACTCCGGCTCAGAAGACCAAGTTGGCCAAGCATAAGACAGGTCTCCGAACCCTAGTCCACAAGCGGGTCCCTCAAACACAAAAGAAAAAGGTGTTACAGAAAGGCGGCTTTCTCGGGGCCATCTTAGCACCGTTGGCCGCTTCCGTGTTGGGTCCAGTATTGGGTGGACTCTTCGGCCGACAATGAACCACACGAAAAAAATGGTCCTCGTCGAACCACGGTTCCTGCAAAACCTCCAATCACCCTACCCTGTCCCACCTACGGTGAAGACCATAAACAGCCTCGATGGAGAGATGCAACAGATCTTACAGAGACCGGGGTTAAGCGACAGTGAGAAAGTACAACGGTACAATGAGACGCTTCAACGGTACATGACGTTCATGGACCAATACAAAACCCTGTCTACTCCAGCAACAGCACCACCACCACCACCACCACCACCACCACGTGACAGACCGCTGACCTCAGCACCGTTCCAACAGCCGGGTGAGGTAGCCCCCACAGCCCCACAGTGGGTGGAAGACGAAGTGCTGAAGAGTGTACCTGCCTCGTTCAAGAAACAAGCTGGCCTGGTATTACAACGGATGAAACAGAATCCTAACATGACTTGGAATGATAAAGGCGAACTCCTGGTACAGAATCAGGTGGTCCCCGGCACCCACATGACGGATTTAGTGAATGACCTGATGCGTAAACGCAGATCGCACACCGATCCTCGAGGATGGGAGGTCTTCGCTCAAGGCTTGAAAGACATGCATGTACCACAGGAATTGGTGGGGAACCCCCACCGCTGGGCCTTTATGCAGCAAACCCAGCAATCACCGAGTGGCCCACTACCTTCTTGGGAAGTCGAATGGGAACCGGAGTCACCCCCCAAAACACCACCACAACGGGCACTTTCTTTTCGCGCCTATAAAAAAACACCCTTGATCAAGACACCCCACATCTCCAGAGCCGTGACACGTAGCAAGTCACCGCGACGAACACGACGCCGCACACAACCGCCCAAGGCGTGGAAGACCTATTAAAACCAACAGCAGCAGCAGGACAGCTCAGTCGCCATGTTTTACCTGACCCTACCCAGTAACAGTTCGCTGGATGTGTTTCCTGACAACACCGTGGCCAAGTACGTCACCCAGTTACCGCAACCGTTACATTTACCTGGACGCTGGGAATGTGCCCTCGTGGATGTCCAATACCCTTACTCGTGGTACAACGTGCGAGCCAATGAAGTGTGGTACGAGGTGACCTACGAAGGCAAAAACACCCGACTCACCCTGTCCGAAGGCCAATACGATACCCCCAAAGAGTTCATGGGTGGGCTGTCAAGACTGATGCATGATAAGGCGCTACGGGGGGTGACGGATAGTGCAGCACGCCTGATAGCCTTGCGCTTCAAGAGAAACGTGTTCTTCGATGTCAACGTACACAACGACAAGGCACAGCTTACCCTCACCGATACCGTGAATGTGAAACTCAGTCCTACACTACAGCAAATGCTGGGTTTCGATCTACAGACGTTCGCTGGTCCCACCCAACACCATGGCGAGATGCCGATGGATATGAAGTCGGGTATGTACGGACTCTACGTCTACTCGGACGTGGTGGACAACCACATCGTGGGCGATATCAACACACCTCTGTTACGGGTGGTCCCCATTAAAAAGACGTATGGCGATCAAGTCACCCACAGTTTCAACCATATCATGTACCTGCCCGTACGACATACCGATATCAACACGATCACGGTGGATATAAGAGATGACACGGGACGAGCGGTGGCATTCGAACGAGGAAAAGTGGTGCTGACACTTCATTTTCGACAAGCACGTGCTCCCCACTTTGCATAATGAAAGTACCTTACGAGTGCGATGCACGCAGCTATGCCGACTATTATGCCCAACAGGCCGGGGGTGGCTTTCCGGTCTTTAGCGGTGCACGCATGCAACGAGGACATGGACTGGGGAACATACTCGGCAGCATTGTGAAAACGTTCCTGCCCTTGGTGACGCGTGGGGTGAAAGCAATCGGCAAACAAGCGGTACGCAGTGGACTGCAAGTGGCCGGTGATGTCTTGGGGGGTACGGCACCCCGACAAGCCTTGAAACGACGGGCAAAAGAAGCGGGAGGCGTCTTGGTGGCCAAAGCACAACGCACCGTAGGGAATAAAAGAGCTGCCCCACCGAGATCACGCACCAGTCGACGACCGACCCAGCGACGACGCACATCCAAGAAGACCCGGGATATCTTTTCTTAAAACATGGCCTTAATCCACGCCGAGTCCTGCCCCTCCACCAACAGTGAATTTGATTTGTGGACCGTGCCGCCCACACAAACCAGTGTCGAACAAGGATTATGGGTGGAGCATCTCCCGCTCTCCAGCATCAACGAAACCGGGCCCATCGAGTTCACCATCAGTAATGCGGATACGGCCTATGTGGATTTAGCCCATACCTACTTGTATGTGAAAGCCAAGGTGGTCAATGGAGCTGGCACCAGAATCGTTGACCAAGCAACGGTGGGTCCGACGAATCTCTGGCTGCACTCGATGTTTCAGCAGGTGGATATTTTTCTCAGCGACAAACTCATCAGTGACTCCACCAACACGTACCCCTATCGAGCCTACATCGAGACACTGTTGTCGTATGGCCGAGAGGCTAAAAAATCTCAGCTGACAACCGCTTTATTCTACAAGGACACGGCCGAGCACATGGACACGGCGGACAATGGGGGATATAACAAACGGAAGGCTTTCACTGCGAACAGTGCCTCGGTGGATATGATGGGTCGACTGCATGCAGACATGTTCATGCAAGACCGGTACCTCTTGAACAAGACCCCCATCAAAATCCGACTGATACGGGCGCCTCCCACCTTCGCCTTGATGGCCACTAACGTAGAGGGGCATGTAGCGGACTATAAGATTGTCATCCAAGACGCAGTCCTGTATGTCCGAAAAGTGAAACCGAATCCAGCCGTTCAATTGGGACACATGAAAGCCTTGGAAACAAAACCAGCCCAGTACCCTATCCGACGTGTACAAACCAAAGTGTTCTCTGTGCCTGCTGGAAATATGGGCGCCAACAAAGAAAACCTGTTCCTGGGGGAACTACCCAAGCGATTGATCCTGGCCTGTGTGGAAAATACCAGTTTCAGCGGAGCCTACCCAGAGAATCCGTTTGACTTTAAACATTTCGGCATCAATTTTGTGGCCCTGCATGTGGATGGACAACAGGTGCCAGCCACGGCCTTAACCCCGAAATTTCATTCGAGCCTATCAGAGCCTGTTTACAGCCACCGGTCAAATCAACCAGGACGAAGGGAATATGATCAGTCGGGAGGACTACGCGAACGGATACACGTTGTTCTGTTTCGATCTGACCCCCACCTTAGAGAACGACCATCAGCTGGCCCTGACCAAGCAAGGCAATTTACGGTTGGAAATCCACTTTGCACGAGCCCTGCCGACCACCGTCAATGTGATCTGCTACGCCGAGTTTGACAACATCATTCAAGTGGACAAGGCGCGCAACGTCCTGTGTGACTTCTCCACCTAACATGGATACAGACCAGATAACCACCGTGCTGGAGAATGACCCAGAGACACGTAGGGTCTTTCAAGGGGTGTTCGCCCGAGATGTGTTTCCATTAGACCGTATGTATCCGGCTGCTTACGTTCTCAACACGGACCCGATGGATCGACCCGGTGAACACTGGGTGGCCGTGTACTTGACAGAACAGCAGGGGGAATACTTTGACCCGTACGGTCTGCCACCCCTCCATCCCGATTTAACAGACTTCATGGATCAAGGCACAGAGACGTGGTGTTGGAACAGTCAAACGTTGCAAAGCCTGACCAGTGGCGTGTGCGGACAATATTGCTTGTTTTACCTGTACCATCGATGCCGGGGAAGACCCTTATCTACTATCGTACAGATGTTTGACGAGTACCCCAGGCCGAGGACCGCGATGTACTCGTCTATGACTGGGCCGCCCATCATTTCAATGTACAAGCCCCGTTCTGGGCTTGAATTATTTCAATGTACATACAGTTAATGACAAGCCCCTTGTTCTGGGCTTCAGTTAATGACAAGCCCCTTGTTCTGGGCTTCAGTTAATGACAAGCCCCTTGTTCTGGGCTTCAGTTAATGACAAGCCCCTTGTTCTGGGCTTGAGTTTTCACGTGGTTGTTCTCACGTTGTTGTTGTTCACTGAATAAAAAAAAAAAAAAAAATGAGATCTCACCAAAAAACCCTGTCTTGTGTGTTTTATTCCTAATGCATCAATGCCCAATGTGGAGATTCAGTCAAACTGAAATCAGTGGTGTAGGATGGGGTCAAAATGTAACCCATCAAGTTTAGAATGCAAGAGCACTATAGTAAAAAATAGAGAGCCAATGAAATCAGCCTACAGACCAAGTACGTGTCTTTGGTCTAGGTTTGGAGCGGGCATTTCATTGAGGTACGTGTGTATACTGCTTTTCAATGTCAGATGTTTTCATGATGTCAGCTAAATGGTGGTTGAAAATGTTCAAGCTCTTGCCAGGCGGTCGATAAAATATACCAATAATGTATTTGGTATTATCAAAATCAATTTCGAGAAACAGTGATTCAAATTCGCCATTGTCATCACAGGATGACAGGTCGTCGCGAACTTTGCAAGATTGAATGGTATCCTTAACATATAGAATGAGACCGCCACCCTTTCTTTTAGTTCGTGAGGAAGGGAAAGGTTTATATCCAGGTATATCGAATAGACGTTCAAACACAGGATCCAGCCAGCTTTCAGAAAATCCCAGGATAGAAAATTGGTGATTCAGATTCTGAATGAATCCAGTAATTTCAGAAAAATGTTTTCTTAGACTCCTAGCATTCAGGTGTAAACACGATAAAGACCCACTGTTATTTGCGTTGTTTACTTCTGGCTCTTCTGCAAAAGATGTTTCCGTAAAATAGTTGGACTGATGGGAGTTAATATTCTGCCAGTGAGAAATTTCATATTCATTGTCATCTGTATGCGTTTTACAATGATCTAAATCATTTAATTCGATTGGATTGAAACATTTGTTGCTTAGAAATGAAAGGTCTATTTCGGAATGAGTGACGGAGTTTAATTCAAATTCTACCGGGAGAATGTTTTCATTGGAGAACGGTGGGAGCCATGTTGGGCCAGGGAATGGAAAATCTTCATTACATTCACAGTCATCCATTGGGGATTTTAGGTTTAAATTAATGAATAAATCCAGTTTCAAAATGCAAGATAAGGTAATAAAATACACCCATTTCTCAAAGATAGACATATATACAAAACAAAGACGCAGAAGAAAAAACACCTATATACAGATACAATAAGAACATTACAATAACTCGAAACCTCCGTGGCATTTGAACGGAGGGCTCCCGGTTAGAAAACAAAAACATAGGTTAATTGTTTGTACTTTGTTTAGGTAGTTGTATGCAAGTGAATAGTCAGAGCGGCGTGGTGTTAAATACACACCTTAGCAATTGACACAATAAATGATTTGCAGGAAATCTGATATACAAAGGAAAAAATCACAAAAAAAAAAAAGGTTTTGATGACGCCTGCGAAGCAAACACCGGCAAGCGGCATTTAACAAATTTACATATTAATTAGAGTCCTAGAGTAGAATGGGCTGACCATAACATCGTTTGTCAAGCCAGAATATAAAGTACACACATCTGATGGGTTTACTCAGTTACATTACAATGCTATACATTTTAACTTAGCACATGAAAGCACAGATGGCCTACATTTCCTTTTAATTTTTATTAGCAAACTACATAAAAAAAACAATGCCTGTCCACTATCAACCGTTCTTGTGAGAACGAATATCTTTATTTATCACATTTCAGAGTAAATTGTAGGGTTTTGATTGGTTAATTACCATAGTGCATTAGACCGTATTCGTTATCCACCGTTGGTATACCAATTCAGAATTCTCGTATACCAATGCTGTGAAGAACGCGCGTGCCCATATACCAACGCAGTCAAGGACTCGCGTGCAACACCTGCAGGCAAAGCCTGTTTCAGGCGAATTTGTCTGCGCGAGTTTGTATGGGCGAGTTCCGCTATAGACTCGTACCTAGCCCTCAACTCACACGCACCGTTGGGGTCTAGTTAGCGGCAGGCATTTTGTATTCTCTGATTGGCTGAATTACCGGTCTAAATCTAGACCGGTAAATAGACCAATGTCAATATGTGTTGTTGTTGTTGTTCGTGTGTATCTAGTGACCAGTACTCGTCTATGGTTCGATAAAGGGCCTTGAGCGCTACGGCCACCAATCCACCAAGTATTATATAGATCCTTTGTAAGATTTGATGAGCGATGAGCGATTATGGTAGGTTTCCTAAATAAAGCCCTCGCTTCTACGACTACCACGACGTCCAGCAAGACGGTACATCTTCGGAAAATTTATGACCTATTCCAAGGTTCTTAGCGTGACATGTTCATGATCAGGTCAGGGGATTTGCAGCATTTCTGTTCTTCATTCAATACATAGTACTGTTCATACGCCCTATATGTACTTTTGTTGCTAACATTATGCAAGTTTTGTTGTTAAAAAATAAAACTGAACGTACTTGTAGGCCTACTCGTTTGAAGCAGCTGACATTATAAATTTAGTTGACCTAGATTCTGCATTGAAGATCAACCATTGAAACGCGGAAAACAACGAATTACGTCAATTATACAGTATTTTCGCCTTCATGTTGTCTGATCGTACTAGTCTTGTTTATCTGATGATGCTAAACAATAATGATCTTGTGAAGAGCTGTGAACTTTGGATAGGCCTAGGTCATAAATTTTCTGAAGATGTACCATTTTGCCGACGTCCAAACAAGCATGGAGGGGCATTGTGGGTGGAGAATACCATGGGCCAATCACTGTGCAGTGCTGATTTAAAATGCCTGCCGATAACTAGTCTCCATAGAGCGATAGCGAATTGGAGCTGGGTACGAGTCTAGTTCCGCTACTGGAACAAGTTGTGCGAGGCAAATTGTGTATTTGCGGATGAAGATAAGAAATAAATTATCATCCAAAGCTTTATATGCCACATAAACAGGAACGTCAGAATGTCAGCTAAGTATTTCATCCAGTTTATTGTTCATCGCGAATACAAATCACTTCGGCGTTCTGTATTACAGCCCAATTTTGTTGTCGTCAGTGTCCAAACATATGTGTCCCATATATTTTTATGGCAAATTCAACTGAGGCAATTGAGTGTATAGTATAAAAGATTGAACAATATAACGTTAGAACTAGGCAGATATTTATTAATTTTTTGGGGATTTAAACCCATAAAATTCGTGTACGGAAGTGAGAAAAACCCAGGTAGATGGGAAAATAATTGATTTTCCTGGCTAAAAAATTACGTGTAGACTGGGTTACAGTCTTATCATAGTTCCCTGAAAAATTATTAGGGTTTTATCGAAAAATAATAGGTATTTTAATGCTTGGGCCATGGTCACACAGCACAGTGGACCAGTCTATCTTACACTTGACTGACACCGTTCAAATGAGGGATAGGGGATCGCGAAAGTGGCATGCTAGGGGATCGGGAAACTGGACAACATTTTTGGCAAAAAACCCAAAGACCTCATTTGCATATTTTGAAACCGACCACCCCCACCCTACAAAAACAAGCCAACATCTTGAAACCGCCATATGCAAATGAGGGATAGGGGATCGGGAGAGTGACATGCTAGGGGGATCGCGAAAGTGGCATTGGTCACCATCTTGAACACGACCACCTCTACCATACAAAAACAAGACGCCATCTTGAATACGACCACACACACACAGCCGACTATAAAAATAACGTGTAGTATGTTCAGATTTATTGACAACTACACATCATGAGTTTTTTTCTACGCATCATGAGTTTACCACGAGCCTTGCTCACCCATCATCCTAGAGATGCAAGGAATAGGGGTACAGAAGAACATAGCGAGATAATTACCCGAAAAGAACAAGACAACAACAGAATGGAGGACATACAAGAAAATAACGAGGCCGACACCCGTGATGGAGAACAAGACAGCGGATGGTTAACTACTAGACCTGCAACAATAACCACCTCCACTGCAAACACTGAAAGTATAATCACTTCGGCTGAGATATCACGCCTCAACGAACAAATTATCGACATGAGGGGAGCGATGTTGGAAATGGAGACGACAATCACGGTACTGGAAGATGAGATATCATACCTCAACGAACAAATTATCGACATGATGGAAGCGAAGTTGTATATGGAGACGACAATGACGGTACTGGAAGAAGAGATTGCCAGACAAAAGAAACTACGACATAGTGAATTACCGATGCATTGACGCCGGAGAGGTGCTGTGAAGCAAATATACCGTACCTCTCGTGTGACACTATCCAAAGGCCCTTTTTCAGGGCCAACCCATCTTTCCGAAAGAGAAACTTCTTTCATAAAGCACTGCAAACTTAACACAAGCTCCCAGCATCTTTTTCCCCCAAAAAAAAAAAAAAAAATTTTTTTTTCAAAACGTAAACAAACACAATATGTAGTAGTAGTGGTAAAAAACCCATCTTTTGGATGGATGGAAAAGTTGTTTTAAATTTTATTTTGAGGTAGAGGGCCGAGTGAGGTATCATAGTGAAGCTGACGTGAAATGCTTCACAATGGTATATCACTCGATCCGATTGGACCACTAGGGCGCCCCTAGCGGCAAAAATAAGAAAACCCCATACCCACTACCCATTACCTACCCCCAATAACCTTTTTGGAATTAGAGGCGTCCCTAATGGCGCAATCGGGTCGAGTGAGGTATTAAATTGAAGGTGACGTGAAGCAGCATCTGATAGACTGGGTGTGGGCTTGAATTAGGGTAATTATGCGCATGCGCGAAGATGATATAAAAAATAGCAAATCTTGAAAAATAGCCTTTTTGAAGTTAGAGGCGTACCTAATGGACCCATCGGGACGAGTGAGGTGTCAAATTGAAGGTGACGTGAAGGAGCATCTGATAGACTGGGTGCGGGTTGAACTATCAGCATTCTGCGCATGCGTCATCTTCAAAATATCCTTTTTTGAGTTATAGGCGCCCCTAGTGGTCCAATGGAGACGAGTGAGGTATTATTGTGAAGCATTTCACGTCAGCTTCAATTTGATACCGCACCCGACCCACTACCTTCAAAATAAAAAAATCTTCATACACCAGGTATTGATTTCGATCTGCAAAATAGTCTTTTTTGGAGTTAGGGAAGCCCCTAGTAGCCCGATGGAGCCGAGTGAGGTATCAATGTGAAGGTGAAATGAAAGGCCATCTGATGGACTGGTGTGGATTGAACTATCAGCATTCTGCGCATGCGCAAGAATGGAAATAGACGCGTTTTGGAGCTATTTGACTATTAAAAGGGGTAAAAAATGAACACTAAGCATTTTATAAGTTGTTGTTGTTGTTTCACAGGCACTTGCTGGGGTACTACTGACGCCTGAATCACTGGCATTACTAACGGTGTTAGACGGGGACGTTTGGCACGGCCAGCACGTTTAGCAGGTGTACTCTCTCTGGGGTAGGGTGCGTACGTTTGCTGGCTGTACGCTCTGGGGTAGTGTCCATCACTAAGATATCTTCATCTTGTTTAACCTCGTGGTCGTCGTAGTCGGCTTCAAATAGATCGGCTAGTTCGGTATTTCCCGTTATCTTCAACGCCATCACGAAGGCTAACAATCCAGAGTAGGTAAATTGCTGTACCTCATGGATGAGGGCTGTGTTTTGGGCTGAAGGAGTTTTCTCCGCCATGATTTCTTCGACAGACTGTTCCAGAAGTAGGTTTTCCTCTTCCATAAGGATATCACATAATTGATCCACATGCTCCATCTCATCAATCAAACGAGTACGGTACTTGGCAAGCCTCACTAAAAATAATGTTGACGACGTCATGACTATGGGCTGGTGAAAAACTATTACGGAGTAATAGTCTAGTGAATGGATGACTGTGCTGACTGCGTGGCTGGCAGGCTGGTTGACTGGCTGGCTAGGAGGCAGGTCAGGTAAGTCAGATTGAATACACCCCTTATCCTAAAAATGAACTCCTTTTATAGCCAATTTCATCTCATTTGCATATTTTCAACCGAGAACAGGCCGCCATCTTGAACACGACCACCCTCACCCTAGAAAAACAACCCGCCATCTTGAAAACGACCACCCCTAACCTAGAAAAACAAGCCGCCATCTTGAAAAACGACATATGCAAATGAGAGGGGATCGGGAAAAGCTCGGGGATCGGGAAACGGACACCGACCACCCGTTTGCATAGACTCACGCATGCGCATACACTCATGCATGCGCACACATACAATCACCCCTCATTTGCATAGACTCACGCATGCGCATACACTCACGCATGCGCATCAATCACCTCATTTGCATATTCTACTCGGGAAAACCCATCACACACACAAACAAGCCGCCATCTTGAATACGACCACCCTAACCTAGAAAAACAAGCCGCCATCTTGAACATATGCAAATGAAGAGGGGGGAAAAACCCATCACACACACAAACAAGCCGCCATCTTGAATACGACCACCCCTAACCTAGAAAAACTAACCGCCATCTTGAATCAACACCAATGAACCCAATAACCAGCCGCCATCTTGAATACGACCACCCCTAACCTAGAAAAACAAGCCGCCATCTTGAACATATGCAAATGAAGAGGGGGGAAAAACCCATCACACACACAAACAAGCCGCCATCTTGAATACGACCACCCTAACATACAAAAACTAGCCGCCATCTTGAAACCGACCACCCCTAACTCGAAAAACTAACCGCCATCTTGAATCAACACCAATGAACCCAATAACCAGCCGCCATCTTGAATACGACCACCCCTAACCTAGAAAAACAAGCCGCCATCTTGAACATATGCAAATGAAGAGGGGGGAAAAACCCATCACACACACAAACAAGCCGCCATCTTGAATACGACCACCCCTAACATACAAAAAACTAGCCGCCATCTTGAAACCGACCACCCCTAACCTAGAAAAACTAACCGCCATCTTGAATCAACACCAATCAACCCTAACAAGCCGCCATCTTGAAACCGACCACCCCTAACCTAGAAAAACTAGCCGCCATCTTGAATAATCAACACCAATCAACCCAATAACCTCATTTGCATAGACTCACGCATGCGCATACACTCACGCATCAATCACCTCATTTCCATATTCTACTCCTCATTTACATACACTCACGCATGCGCATACACTCACGCATGCGCATACACTCACGCATGCGCATCAATCACCTCATTTCCATATTCTACTCCTCATTTACATACACTCACGCATGCGCATACACTCACGCATGCGCATACACTCACGCATGCGCACACATACAATCACCCCTCATTTCCATAAATACTCCTCATTTACATTGACTCACGACATGCGAACCCCCCCCTATGCCAACCCAATTATTCACTCCGCGCATGCGCAGTGAGACGCTATAGCCTCCAGATGCTGTCACCCTACTACTAAGAAGCTAGTCTATATAACGGTATAGTGGTTGGTGAATGAGGAAGAATGAGCGTTGAAGAGATAAGTTTAATAACTCTTATAAAATGACCTATATAGGTCCGCCAAAGGGGATCACAGGTTGTACCCAAAACATAACTTCACCAATCTCGTAGTACTGGGACATCTATTTCCACGGGCCTTCTCATCGTGTTCCTTTCCTTTAAGAGTGAGTACTCGTTTACAGAGAGACCAAGCCGAATTTCACAAGTTTACCCATTTTGTGATACAGAAGACTATCTATTGCTTGTCCAGCTATATATTTTTTTATTTAACAAAATCAGACCACAAGAAAAGCCAGCAGAAGTACTATGATTATGAACAATGCCTTATATATATATACGTTTTGCCTGAGTATTTTTTTAATTTAATATGTATTCCACGTTTGCCAATGTAAGCTGATTTTAGATCAACTGTATAAAACTGTTGTGAAAAAACACAAAACACTTGATTCCCTGAAGACAATTTTGCACATTTACATTGTCTTTTTGCAGTGAAAATTAGGCTGCAGACCTGCAGCAGTATTTACTTTCAAAATCATGGACCGTGAAGTATGAACGATTTATCGTGAATTTGGTGATCGTATGAGGCGCACGAATTGAACAATTGAGAAAACGGTGCTGGACACTCGATTTGAATGATCGTGTTTTTTCCCAGTTAACCGACTAGGTATTGGAAGTTAAATTAGTGTGCTTCATTTATGCGATAATACACTTCAATCCGCCTTGTTCATGCAAAATACGTCAAATCGGTTGGTCGAGACAAAACAACCCCTTGAAATAGTACGGAAGAGCGAATCGGTTGAAGCACTTTGACCTTCTTTGCATGAGGGAGAAACGTGAAATACGTTGGAGAGAGAGAGAGAGAGAGAGAGAGAGAATTAAGGTTTAACGTCGAGTTCAGTAATATTTCAGCTATATAGCGACGATTAAACAAAATTCCAAGTATTCGCGTTAATAACTCAGTAAACTAATGCATTAAAAAACAAGCCGATCTCTCTCAAATAATCTAAAATACATACTTCTTTTGCTCGACTAAAAAGATCTTCCAGAGTACCTGCTCGATAAAAGTTATCTCT